>JBBPLV010000802.1:0-14116 GCA_038089975.1 Boletellus ananiceps | reverse complement strand
CACTCAACCATTTGATTGCGCGCCTTGTTCAGCCGAATATAAACCGATGCTAGAAGAAGTGGAGAAGATTTTGGCAGAGGCGGGCTTGGACGAAGAAGAAATGAAGACTCAGGGTACGAGGGACGTCACTAGCGTAGGCGCTGGGCAGAGTCGCAACCGTCGTTGACGATACTGCTTCTGTGCCAGCAACAACACTCGGACTACAACTCTCAAAAGGGACACGCACCCAGGTTTGTTCAGGATCGTCACTCTCAGGTGGCCATGTAACATCTACGCGTACTGGATATACCGGCGTCGAAAGGACATACTACTCCATGATTGAAGTCAATGTTAAGATGATACACTCTACCAGAGTCGAGATGCCAGTAGTCAAACTTTCCAAGACTGTACTGAAGTCATTAGCTGGCAGCCTAGTTTGAGTCTTATTTTGGCAACCAAACAAACCGCGTCACTGTGGCCCGAGTACATTCGCACCCCAGACGCCAAGCCGACGAGTCCGCACCCTAAGCCCTCTTTGAACAGTATCGCCACTCATGAGTGCCTCTCTCACAGCGGTCCCCACCACCACAACCACCACCTCGCCCTCTGAGCGATTGACCTCCTCGTCTGGGGCGCATACGGTGCACGCGCACACACCTATGCCGCCCGAACTCGAGCAAACTCTCGCGCTACTCTCCGCCCATCGTTCTGTCCTTGGCTATCTCCTCCTTTCGCGAGGCGATCAGGTTTCCATCATCCGACACTCGGGGGTCGTGTTTGAGGGCGAGCAGGGGAGAAAGTACGCGGGCGTGGTTGCACGGATCGTCGAAAGCGTACAAGCCGGACTGGAGGAGGTCAGCGGTGAAGAGAACGATGGGGTGTGTGGCCCTCTTGTTCACCTTTGCCCTCCTTGTTTGTATCAACCGTGCTTCTTACAGGATCATATTCGATTCATGAGAATCAGAACGAAACGACACGAGCTGATGATTTCACCGGGTGGGTGTCGTTCTGGGCGTGTCCCTTGGTTGAGATCTGACGACGACGGTCATGGGACAGACGGCCGGTTTCTTCTCGCGGTGTTACATGACCCGGCTACCTGAATTCGGAGATTCTACCGACTCCGTCTCACTGTGCCCTTGTATCGTCATGCATAATTCAGGTTCTTCATTCTATAGGCACATGCAGATACGGAGATGTAAATCTACTCCACCCACCCCCTACGGATGACCGCGAACAGGTTTTGGTACATACCTGTAAGCAAGGGTCAGACAGGTATGACAAGGAGAATCCAGGCATGCGTACGGCTCCTCCAGATATTTCACTTCCTCCTGTGTCAGCGTGATATCGGTCACAATACTCTCCTGGACCCGCTGTATGGAGCTGGCTCCAACGATGGGGCTCGTGATCTTTTGGCTCGACCACGCAAGTGCAATCTGAGCCATCTTGACACCCCTTTTCTCTGCGAGTTCTTGGACGCGGTTGATGATCGTCTTATCGGCCTCTGAATGTTTACTCTCGAACGGGGTGCCTTTGGTAGCGTCACGCCGAACGGTTTCTGTTCCAAGAGGGCGAGCAAGTTCCCCTCCTGCTACAGGTGCCCAGGGAATGACCCCGATCCCGTTGGATTTGCAGTATGGCAGCATCTCGCGCTCCTAGAGCGCCATTAGCAGATGCCACCCCCAATGAACGCAGTACGAACATACCTCTTCGCGGTACAGCAGCGAGTACTCGTCCTGCATGCTGACGAACGTCGTCCAGCCGTTCTCGCGTGCGACTTCGTTCAGATGTGCGAATTGCCAACACCGCATCGAGCTCGCGCCAATGTACCTCACCTTGCCATTTTGGACGAGGTCGTGGAGCGCTTTCATCGTCTCCTCTGCGGGTACACTGGGGTCGTATCGGTGTATTTGGAGGAGATCGATGTAAGAAGTCTCCAGGCGTGCAAGCGAGGCCTCGACTGCGTTGAAGATGGCCGTGCGGGAAAGACCGCTCTGGTTGATGTATTCTCGTTTATCCTTGATACCGGGAATGAGGTACGCGCGAATAGAGGGGTCGTTTGCGACGACGCCCTCACATTTTGTTGCGATCACGATCTCGTGACGGGGGATTTTATACTGCGTGGGACGATGAGCGGCGCACGGTCATTGGAGCACGCAGCGTTACCTTTTGAATGAATTTTGCCAGGACACGTTCGCAATCACCGTTGGAGTAAATGTTGGCGGTGTCAACCGTGTTGATACCGAGGTCCCACGCGGCTTTGATGACATCGAGCGAAGGTTCTTCTTCGAGCACCCACGGCTATGAATAGATGGTAGGGGTCAGGATCCCCTGCCATTGCGAAGAGGAGGAAACGCACAATCCACTTTGGTGAACCAAAGCCCATGGTTCCCAGCTGCGATGATGTCGCAAACACGGTTGATCAGCGTCGTTGGACAGATATCACATCCGTGCACTGCAGCCCGCCCTGACACTTACGATAGGGACAGAGACTCGGAGGCCTGACTTTCCCAGCTGACGATATAGCGCTCTAGGGGTGGACATGATGATGCAGGCGAGGGCGATCGATGGGGCGACCTGGACACGCTGTATTTATGCTGCCCCAACTGGACGCCCACAATGAGTTTCGAGTGCCATTTCGTTGCCATCAACACAGCGCGAATTTGTCAACCAAGTGGTCATGAAGCCAGCGTAAGCCGTCAGAGTTTGCCCACGATGTGCTTGGACTCACCGTTGGAGTGTATCCATCGTGTCTGATGGGCCGAAGAGTGCGGATAGCATCAGCTGACTCGTACATGCTTACGAGCCGACACCGTGGGGTGCAAAGAAGCTTTGAACATTGTCGGGTACCAACCCATGCTGGGGCGAGGTCGTCGGAGAAAGGTCCCTTTGAGGTTCGCCGCGAGGAGGGTCGCTTCTGCATACCAGCCACGGACCGGTAATCCCGGTGTGCTGACCTGACCGTCAGCAGACATCCCGGCCCCATCACATCTTTCGGGGTCGCGAACATACGTGCGCATCCGTAGTGGGACCCAAGTTCAAGAGTGTCAGCACGTTCGTACCGAAGATACTGAGCCTGGTATACGTGCCATTACGGTAGTTCAAAGTAGATTCCGGCTGACGATTTGGGGCCGATTTCGAGGTCATTTCCGTCGTGCTGATCCAAATCTATGGTTTTGAATTCTGTTGACGAATTTCGACAGTACTTGGCACAGTCCTATCTGAGTGTGCACACGTGACAGTTTGCGCTGCTCGCTGGTGTTCGTGTGTTCATACACATCTTCCCTATGGCGTGACATTATGGCGTTCCATGTGCACATATATTTGACAATGAGTATACTGTGGAAATACAAGTGTTTACCGCTCCTTGATCCCATCGTCAGGTTAGGTTAGGTTCGACGCTGCAGGCTGTCCAGTGGCCTATGCACGAACGAGACGAGGCGACTGCATACGGGCGAGCGCGAGTCCACTAGCAGAGACTCCAATGCTAGCGAGCTCATACTCGTGGATGCGTAGTGCCGGTCATCGATCGTGATAGGCGACGGGGACTAGAGGACGAGTGAGTACAGAAATGTGTAGACACGGACGCGGCGCGAGGACGTGGGCGTGGGAACACGCTACGGGAGGACGGGAGATGTGGACGTGGACACGGACTAGACCGGACTAGGATGGGACGACAACAACGTGGGCGTGGACAGGACCTGGATGGGGACGACCGGACGATGGCGACGCGAGAGTGGGGTGAGGACAGTGGGGGCAGGGTGGTGCAGTGCGGGCGCAATGTGTGTGCACGCAGGCACGGTCTGCTAGCAGACGGCGCGTGTACTGGCAAGCCGTGTTTGCGAGGACGCTGGGTGGTGAGGACGGGGTGCGGGGGTGAGGTGAGGCATGGGAGGGTGAAGCACGCACGCGTGCTGTCATCGTGTCGTTGATGGCACTAGATGCCATAGTATCAGGCTGAACGGGCCACCAAGACGCTCCTAGGCGCACACCCATCGCGGTCGTCGTGAGTTCATCCCTACAAATTTAAACTCAGACCCAATACCGCGTCACGGCCGCGTCCAAAACCAGGTAAGTCAAAGTTGGAATTCGTTTTCGTTTCGTTTTCGCTGAGAAATCTACTTTGAACTACCCTAATAATTCTTCGTGGAGTGCTTCGCTCGACCTTGTGCATTCCCCCTCTTCGCTGCCCACCTTCTCTGGTGCAGCCCTTCCTCAGTGATAAACCGCACTTTTGATCGAGGACCGAGCGGGATCTACCATTCGAACAAATACCATGACGGGTTCCACTGACGGGTTGCAAGTGCGTGGTTGATTCTGGCACGTGCATCGATAACACCCGTTTTATTCCTGCTTGATGCTAATATCTAATATGGCGATGCGTAGTCCATGTTGAAATGGATACCCTGGTCCTGACCTAGGGTGATATTCTCAACTCTTCTGCACGATAAAGTTTGACAAACAGTTTCGGTGACTGTCGATACCAAATGTATCAGGATCGATGGAGCAAGCAGTTCGGTTGAACAAAGGCGCCTGGTTCTGTTTTCTCACCTTCCCCCGGTGCTACCTGATGCGGCAGCTTGTCCCCCGGGAAACATTGTGGCGATCACCTCATGAACCAGACCTCTCAGGACTCGCCGTCTGCATAATTCACGCTCTTTTCTAGGCAAGTATTGTTGGTACGAAACATGGCAGGGTATGTCCACTCCGCACGCCCCCTCTAGTCATGACCACGAACGGGTTTGGGTACATATCTACAAGGCTAGGGTCAAACGGAGGCACGAGCCACAAAATCAAGACGTGCGTACGGTTCTTCCAGATAGGTCACTTCCTCTGGTGTCAACGCGATCCCAGTCAGGATGCTCTCTCCAATCCGCTGGACCGAGTTGACGCCCACGAGGGGGCTCGTGATCTTTTGAGCGGCCCAAGTGAGCGCAATCTGAGTCATCTTGACATCCTTCTTCTCGGCGAGCTCCTCGACGCGTTCGATGATGACCTTGTCGGCTTCGGAATACTTCCTCTCGAATGGGGTGCCCTTGAGGGATCCGACCCGAACGGTTTCCGCGCCCGCGCCCAAGGGACGGGCGAGGTCTCCCCGCGCAAGCACTGCCCAGGGGATGACACCGATCCCATTGAACTTGCAGTACGCCAACATCTCACGCTCCTAACGGTCGTTCCATCAACCGACCAATACAACAGGGACTAAACCCCTACCTCCTCGCGGTAAAGCAACGAGTACTCGTCCTGCATGCTGACGAACGTCGTCCAGCCGTTCTCGCGCGCGACTGCGTTCAGGTGTGCGAATTGCCAACACCGCATCGAGCTCGCGCCAATGTACCTCACCTTGCCACTTTGGACGAGGTCGTGGAGCGCTTTCATCGTCTCCTCTGCGGGCACGTCGGGGACGTATCGGTGTATTTGGAGGAGATCAATGTAAGAAGTCTCGAGGCGCACGAGTGAATCCTCGACTGCGTTGAAGATGGCCGCGCGGGAAAGACCGTTCCGGTTGATGTACTGTGGTTTGTCCTTGAGGCCGGGAATAAAGATCGAGTTCACGGAGATGTCGTCTGCAACGACGCCCCAGACTTTCGTTGCAACCACGATCTGGTGACGGGGGATGCGATACTGGGGGACATGATGAGAGAGTACGATGGCCAAAAAGTGACTCAACGGTACCTTTTGGATAAATTTGCCCACGATACGTTCAGATTCACCATTGGAGTAGATGTTGGCGGTATCAATCGTGTTGATACCGAGGTCCCATGCGGCTTTGATGATCTCAAGCGCAGGTTCTTCGTCGAGCACCCATGACTAAATGGTGGGTCAATTGACACGGGGCTAACGTCAAAGGGAGGTGTACATACACTCCATTTCGACGAGCCGAAGCCCATGGTACCCAGCTGTACAAGACACGTTGGGTCAGAGCCGAGGGATATTTCGCGAGACTTACAATAGGAACAGAGACTCGGAGGCCAGACTTGCCCAGCTGGCGGTATTGGGCTTTTGGGGTAGTCATGATGATCTCAAAGTGGAGGACGAGCGATGAACGACTTGAATTCGCCGTATTTATGCTGTCCCCACATTGCGGTGACTAACACAGTGTTCGTCAGCCAATCCGCCCAGCGCAGGCTTTGATCTCCAATTGACCCATCTTGTCGATTGCGGCGTGCTGTGCAGTAGATAAAACTGTGGAAATTCGGCAACATGATAAGTTTGCGAGTATAAAAACACCAACGTACGCGCGTACCAGTTCACCTTTGACCGTAACCACGTACAGGTTTTGGTACGTATATCTCCTGATTGCGATCAATCACGGCGCGCGGTCCTCAAGAAGTCAACATGACATCAGTGCCGTAGAACTGATCCCCGCGATGGGGATCGGAGACCGTTTTGTTGACCCCTGCCATCTAGGCACTCTTTTTTCCTGCGGACCCCTTGGGACGGCCTTGACACGCTTTGCCTCGAATGCTGTGAAGTCTCAAGTCGTCACAAACATGAACGGATCCTGTATTAATGGCGCAGGTGCGAGAGCCGCTCAGACAATAATGTCAGCCCCGTCGAATACGCAGTACGCCAGAACCTCGTGCTCCAGACCGTGATATCCATTTTTTTCAAGACTATGCAAGGCAATGCCTGAATCATCAGCGAACAAACTAATCCACTTCAATGTGATACCGGCCTAATGAGAGGAGACCTAATGATAGTAAGGATAGGAAACATCGAGTCAAGAAATGGGCATGCCAGTACCACTCTGAAAGTCTGTGACTTCCATGATTGGCGAGATGGCACTTTGCACGGCTGAGTGAAAACGAAGAGATGTAGGTATAAGCTCGCCGCCAACCTAAAGGACTTGCGCGCAGTCTGTCTTGGCGAGCTGAAGTTCTTTGTTCCTGGCTACGCCAATGTCTCGCACAGAACTTGCGATGGAAACAGAGGCAAACCGGACTGACTTACGGGCGATAATCGACTCTGGGAGTCATGGGCATGTGGCATGATGCGTGATGAAGATAGGCCAGCCTGGTGGTAGGTAGAACTTTATGCTTATTCAGCCCCAGAATCTGCGTCGATAGCCCTACTGGTATGGGTGGAGAAATGAACATGGAATAGAATAGGATGGGGATGACGTGACTCAAAAGATGCGTATCAGCGTCATGGCATGTAGTAGTTGAGGTCACAAAGAGAAACCTCTGCGAATGTATCCCCTGAGGAGAGAATGTTGGAGTGATCTCATCGACTAGTGACTCACTGAGCACGACTCCACCACTTGGTCGGTAACCGCCACCACGCCCGAGTGCATGCTCATGACGGGCTGTGTTCAGTGACAGGAACCCACGTTCATAGCACAAGTCTGATATACGTCCGTGCCTTCTTCCCTTCCTGCTTGATATCCGTACTTCTGGAAAGCCCTCTCACTCTACGTGTACCCTTGTTGCTACCCGTCGTGTTACTGCACCCGCGCTAGCGGGTTTCAGCGCGCAGCACTCCGGTCTCGGCCTGCTCGCATGTAAGCGCTTGCCTCGTTGTCATGAAACTCGGACAGTTGTGTTGATATGTTTGTACTCGAACTTGCTTGACGACTCTTCAACAAGATCCCGGCGCTGGCTGTCGATAATCGAGGCTCCAAGGATACCCTCTGTCCTATCCCCAGCGAGCTCGACGCGTCTTTTTTCATTGTCCTTGTACACTTCTGCGGTCTTCTTTCTCCTTTTGCGTACCGAACATGCGTTTTGGCGACTTCTCGACACTGTGTTCCCAAGTGCCATCATATACGTGGTGCAATCTCTTTTACAGGCAGGTGAGCTTCATTCCCGTCCATGCAAGCCTCGTCAATGTGATCGATCACCTCGATCAGGTACTCGACAATGATAACACCCTCCTCACCGGATTGTCTGCCAACCCTGCAACGGCCCCCGTGGGCGTGAACCCACAATGCGGCATACCTTTGGTGCAGACGAATGGCTCGCTTGGAAACATTGCCAACATCATCACTTGTGGCTTGAGTGTTCTTGTCGTCGTCGCTCTTATCGTTTTCTCCAGCAGGAGAAAAGCAGCAGTCGGTATGTTCTCTATCTACTGTTCATCTTCTCCCCCAAACGACGACCAAAAAAAAAACATGCCGTGTTCTCTCGCTGGACTTTTCGTCATTTGGTCTCACGAGTTGTCTGCGTCTCACATGGTTCATTTTCACAGGACGCTCCGAGCTTCGCATATTCCTTGGTCTATACCTTCTCACACTGATATTCCAAATCCTGACCAACGGCTCCGTCATTGAACAAGGTACCAAGCCCTTGGTCATACTCACTGCCATCCATGCCGGCCTCGTTACTGCTCTGTTTTGGGTACTACTGGCCAATGGCATCGTGGCGACACAGATCGTCGAGGACGGCACGCTAAGTGCCCTGATAGTATGGTGTCTCGTTTTGAAAGCAATTTCGAGTGCTCACACCATCTCAAACAGCCTCTTGGTATCATTGGCGTCTTCTTCTTTGTCGCGACCACGTACATTTCCCTCGACATCGCGTTCTTGTTCAACCATGCCTTTGGACCGTCAAACCCGCAGCAAGCGCTTAGCAGTATACCACTCTTTGTGCTGACGAGCATATGGCCTGGAGCGTACGTGTTCTGCATCGGGTTTGGTGCATGCGGACCTGAGATGGTGCATCCCCCAGCGCCGCTCTCATCTACTTTGGCTTGATGTTGTACATCGTGCTCAGCGTCCTCAATGAGGTCCGACCAGTATGGTATTATGTGATATCCGCCTTCCTCTTCATTCTCAGTCAGCTGGATTACTTCCTTTTGAGCAAAGTTATATGTCGCGTACGTCATCCCATCGCTTGCTACTTCAAACCGGTGTTTCATGGTGCAACTATTACCAGGGCGCATCAATGAAGGTTGATGGATCGTTTATCGCAACATTGTTGGAAACTGCAGCTGTTGTCTTCATATACCTCGGATGGCGGGGCATCACGGAAGGTGTGTCGTCGACAGCGTTGCCATGCGGTTTTCATATTGTTGATGACGCATGCCTGCAGAGGATTGGGACGTGGACTACTACCCCTCATAACAAAAAAACGAGATGCAATCCAAACTTTGGTGAATTGGAACCCCTGCTTTTGATCTTGTTCTCCCTCGAGAACCCTAACATGTCGTCTCACCCTCTTCTATGGTTTATTGTGGACACGTGCGTTATTGCATTTTTGTTTTTGTTTTTTTTCCCTTTCCATCCATATTTTAACGGTCTCCCCTTATCCTGTTGTTCCTCTCAGCCTCTTTGTTCTTGCGTCACCTCCTAAATAGGTAAATTACAGGAGTCGGTGAGATTGGATTCGGTGGTACATAATGTGTTGTTGATTCTGCACGACGACGACGCTCGCCGATGCTCCTTGTTCCTTGTACCCGTAGTTGTGATCTGACGAGATTATTATGTTGACTAAAACACATGTGGACGTGTTCGCCGCATCGACACGTCGGACGAGTACGGATCCGGCGAAGCACGGAAAGTGTAAAGAACGTGTTCCAGAAGGTCCCGCCTGGGTGATGGAGAACGTGGGCGCTTGGCACACGTTCCGTGGAACACGAGCGAAAGCGTCAGGATGGGTGAAACGAGCCACGGCTCCGCACAGTCCGTTTCAAAAAAAAGTTTAAGGGTCGGTATCTCCGCGGCCCGACATGAACGCAGAAAAGCTGAAACGTGCCAAAGAAGAGAAGAAAACGAGAGAGCGGCAAGGCGATATAAGAAGAAGAAAAAAAAAGTCCATCGTCCGTCGACGATGCCTTGTTGTAAACGGAGAGGAATAGGAGGGCGATGGAGGACGTCGACGTTGAACGTGCGTTCGTTCGAGGCTCAATCGTGATCGAGGTCCGCTACAAAGTGCTGCTGGAGGATGGGCGTGACCTCGATGAACACCCACCCGTCCGAATCGGGCGACGACGGGCGCGATTTCCGTCTCGGCAGCAGTGAAAAGCGCAGCTTGAGCCGCGTCCCCTTGGACGGCGTCGCAGGTGGCGTTGACGTGCACGTGGATGGGGCCGTGGACACGGAGGTGGACGCCGGTGGCGCTGGCAGGATCGGCGCAGCGATCGGACGGGGGAACCGACCGCGGAGTGTTTCTCCTCGCACCACGGCGGTGCTCGACGACGATCCCGTGGCGGTCGAGGATGGGGAAGGAAGTGCCGACATGGACCTCTTGAAGATTATCTTCCGAGGCGTGGACAGGACAGAGTTCCGAACGCTCGTGACGCCATCGCCGTCCAGCGGTCGGCGCTTACGAAGGAGACGTCGGCGTTGGGGAAGGGTCGGCCACGAACCAGCCGGAGAGGCGGGTGTGTGCTTGTGGACGTCTGGCAGGGGGAGTGTCTCTGAGGTGCGTGCGCTCTGATGTGCGCTGGCCGTGACGTCCACATAGTTGGACGTGGACGTCGTCGTCATCGAAAAACGCGATTTCTGAGACAAGGAGAGCGCGTTGAATGAGAATCCGCTCCACCACAATCCGTCCAGGCGAGAGACAAGCTTACCAAGTTCGACGGTCGAACCCCCAAAGTCGACTCACGCGCTTCGGACTCTGGTCGTTGCACATTGAGCATCAGGTCGGACCGGAGCCGGAGTTTTCCGAACGCAGACGGCGTACGGAAGGAGGACTCGATGTCCAGCAAGTCACTGCAAGACAGCTGCAAGGATCGCCTCGGTTTGACTTGAACGTCGTGGGAATACACGTCCAGCCCGTCAAACGTCGAGGAGGCACGCGCTTGCAGACAACGCGGCGCGCATTGGCCGGTCCTCGTGTTGAGGTGTTCTCTCGAGTCCCAAGGTGCACGGTATAGAAATGCTTTGAAAGCGTCGTGAAACGTCGCCAGCATCGCCGTATTCTCGCTTGTCGTGCTATCCGAGTCGCGATCAACGGAGAAAGGCTGCGAAAGGCCGTCATCGCGAAATATGTCAGGGTGGGTCGGCATGCCTGATGCGCTTTCGGACTCGAGCAACGCAGCGCCAGAAAACGTGACCATCCCCTCCTCTGGGTCCCATAGTGCCGCGAACGTCAATGCAGTCCCGGGAGGCACAACTTCTGACCAACGGTTGAGATGGGCAGCGCTACTGGATGTATTGTTAGACGAGTTATCCAGCGAGAGACAGAGCTGAGATAGGACGGGGAAAAAGATGAATGAACTGCGGAAGCAGCGGCTGACGGAGGGCCTTACTTTGTTGCGACTTCGAGTGGAAGACATGACGAAGAGACGGCTGACCCAACGTGTGCGACAAAAGCAACGGGGAAATCGAACAAAACGCGAGGGAGATCCAAGGGGCAAGGACGCGGTGGGAGGGGCGACTGCCCGAGAATGAAACAAGAGGGGTCTGGAGGTGACTGAGGATCAGTCGTCGTATGCCTGCACACGGGAGCTACAAGCACTTCCTGAAGGAGAGAGGGACGAGTGAGCTGGAAGGCCGAAGATTTATGTGAGGCGCGATCATGTCACCACCCCTCCTCGTGTATCAAGAGAAGCGACGTATCGGCAAATCCCTGCGTTATGATACCACCTCGGGCGGAGGAAGCTGATCGAATTTCCACATGGGGAAACAGTGGAGATAGCCTGATTGTTGGAGAAACCTGAACAAAGGAGTAAATCAGTGACAAAAGACGTCTCTCATGCAAAAAGTGAACGGTCCATGGCAAATAAATTTCAGCCGAGTTTGACACTGGAAGGATTGAGAGCCCCATGGAGAAAGACCAGATTCCGTGGCTACATGCATAGCACATGCCTGCAACATCATCTCCGCGAATCAATAGGCCCCTTGGAAACACATGGATTATGTCTAGAAAGCGGAGCGCCGAAGTAGCGAGCATCGATAAGCCAAGTCGCCGCAACATTTAGCGGGAATAGGTGGGTCATCTCGTCCTCCATGTCGATATCTTCTGGCCATTGTAACCGTCCATCGTGCGGAGGGGCCAACCCCCGCGTACGGCTACAGACGACAATCACACGTGTTTCCTCACTAGCTTTATACTTGACAAGGAGTGTCTTGGAGGGCAAGAGGGCCGCATGATGAGGTAGATCCTGCAGAGTCAGTGGTCATGAGTGACGCTCTAATCGGCGGTGCGCGGACCAGATGAAGAAATAGAGAGGTGGGAGCTCAGCGCTCAGAAGCCATGTATGACATCCTTTGGGGAGTGCGTCATAGTGGAGTGACCAAAACCCATTCCTACCATGCTCTTCCGAGCGCTGATGCCAGCGGTAGTAACGTGGTAGGAGATGTACGCCTAAACGTCATACAAGCCAACACGTCGCGATGCGTCACACAATGAGAGCGGGTGACATACGGTCTGCACTTCGAGCTGTCGGTCGTGTAGAGCCTGTCGCGTCAAGCTTGGCCGTGTGAGAGTCCACCGAAAACAGGTTGCCTTAGTAGGCTCGAGCGCCCAGTCAGTCCTCTGCGCACCGTACTGCCCTTCACCCGATAACTCTTGCACTTCTCCTTCCTGGTCCTGTTATTCGACTCGCCGCGCCCATTTTATGCACACTGTCGGACGATGAACACCGCGGCTGGGCTGTCTCGACGACGCGTAGCAACCACCTCCGCTCCATCGGTCTCCGAAGAGGACTTGACTACCGCAAGCCGGCATGCAAACGGCTCAGCATCGAACGGTGCCCTCGCCACGCACGCGGGCTCTGCATTCGAGGGCGGACACAAAATTGCGTTTGACCCACGCGACCTCGATGAAGACAGGGACGACGCCCGTGGGGGCAAAATGCCCCGCCTCACACTCATGGAGGAAGTCCTCTTGCTGGGTCTCAAAGACAAGCATGTACGTCGCACCACATGGTCGTTGGTCGCATTCCGTCGTTTGTGCGCGCTGTGCCTGCGATGTCCGCAGCAGGCGTGCCAGACGCTGCTCCGGTGGTTCCGGCATCCCTGTGCGGATGCATTTGAGCACGCTGCGCTTATGGCCTTGTCAACGTCGCTTTGAGCACGCATCGCTGATTTTCTGAACAGGGTTATCTCTCTTTTTGGAACGATAGTATCTCGTACGCCCTTCGGGGTTGCATACTCATCGAGCTCGCACTTCGCCGCCGGATAGCCCTCGTCAAGGACGTCCATCGACGGAAAAACCCTTTGCCAGATCGCCTAGTGGAGGTTATCGACGATAGACACACGGGGGAAACGATACTCGACGAGACACTCAGGATGATGAAGGCCCAGGAGAACGACAGGTTTACGATAAACAACTGGATCGATCTTTTGAGTGGTAAGTTGTCTCATGCACTGATCCAGTCACGCTATGAAGGTGCCTGTGCTATGCCGACAGCTTGCATGTCACAGGCTGTGCTGACCGGTCGCCCTATTTCCAGGAGAGACGTGGAACGTGATGAAGATCGGATACCAGCTCAAGCAAGTTCGGGAGCGTCTCGCAAAAGGCCTCGTCGACAAGGGCGTCCTTCGCACAGAAAAGCGGAATTTTCTCCTGTTCGACATGGCGACGCATCCCGTTGCCGACGTTCGGACCAAAGAATCCATCATCACACGCATCGTGTCGCTCTTGACGGCGGGCACATCCGCCGTACCACCCACCGCGCTCGACAAGGAGGGCACGCAATGCAGAGCGGCACGCGCCGTCTGCCTTGCCTGTGCAGCGTATGCGGCCAGCGTTCTCGACAACGCGTTTGGCCGGCTCACATACGAGGATCGCGAAGCCGCTTTCCAAAGATGCGACGAAGTGTTGGCAGAGTTTGCGTGTTGGCCGTTTGGCAGCAACACCGGCCCTAGTACAGCGAGCGGTCGGAGGCGGGAGGCGGTGCGAATCGGTATGGGGAGTGCGTTACCCAGTGGACGTGAGAGCGTGCTCGGTCTCGTGCAGGAAGTAAAGCGGGAGATGAGTGGCGAGGACGACGTTGGATTCGAGTTGATTGCAGGGGTGTTGGAGGTACTTTCGAAACTAGATTCCCTGTTATGAACGTCCGCAGGAGGTGTTATATCTTGCTCTGCCGGCTACTTTTCGACGGACCCATGTTCCACGTTACTCTGAGCTGTCATGCTTTTTTCTATTCTGTTTCCTACGATGACCGTGGGTCGTTCGGCCATCTGAACCAGGGATACTACGGTCGACCCCATCTTAGCACATACCTCACATAAGCCATACTCCCTTGT
>JBBPLV010000801.1:0-14122 GCA_038089975.1 Boletellus ananiceps | reverse complement strand
TCCCGTGAGCGAAGTCCTGTTCGCGGACGCTAGTCAAAACGAGCAATAGATCAGCACGACTTCCTGTAGACGCGAGAGCGGGAGATCCGTGCTGCTGCAACTTATGGAAACGGTCCGTAATTGTAGTGAACTGTGCGGGTTTTTTGAGTGCATCTTATTTGTGTACGTCAGTACCCCCCAAAAAAAGTCTTTGAAGCGGGTAGGTGGAGGGGTCGGGATTTGGGAGCGTAGGCATTGTGTCTGTGGACAGACCTAGTATCGAGAACTACCAGGGCTACGAGCCTCCTAGTGCCAGACATAATCAAGTGGCTAACTCACTCGATAAAATCAGCTGAAGCTTTATAAGCCGGCATCTGGAACAAGGATCCAGCCTGGAAAGCTATTGCAATGATCCCGTTTTAATCAGTGCAGGTCAGAATTATGAACGACACCTTTTAGCGTTTGACGCGTAAAATCCCCGGATGCCTTGCCAGCGAGCGTAAGCCGACTGAACGCTTGATTCATTTCAGGTGTTTAATAGACCGGCACTCCCCATTGTCGCCGAGGCAAGTTGCACACCAACGCGTGGACAGAAATTAGGTAGTAATGTTGATTTATGCTCCCAACAGAGGATGGCTCCATGGCTCCCAGTGCGTCAGCGTCGCGAACAGGTCTCATGGAGAAGCGGCAATATTGGCACTGACACTGCATTCATAGAGAAGCCTCTCGAGTGCAGAACCCAGATAGTCCTTGACTTGATCACAATTAAAAGTCCGATTTGAACTGACCTCCGCGTCAGACCGCGCCTGCTCAGAATAATATTGGCAACACGCCTCAACATCTCTCGAATAGCCACTCCAGGCCTTAGGTACACATGTGCATCAATTGCGGTGCGGATACCACGCTTTATTCCTGAATACCACTCGCTTTGCTAAAGAAAGTCTGGCCTGAACTGATCGGAAGGCAGGATGTGATGCCGAACATTGTCCCTAGTGCGAATTGGGATGAAATGTGCGTATGTGCGTGTCTATGAGTATGAAATGGGGCTCATTCTTTTGTTGGCTGCGACTAGCTGCGGGGGGTTCCACGAGCCCTCATACGATGGTGTGACAGGGCTTTCAGCAACTCTCTCTTGCAAGCTCAATCCTTGGGCAGCCCGCGAAAGAAACTCCGTGAGCGGGCAGTTGAACCGGGGTAGGTTCTCATCCGCTTTTTATCCTCTACGAAGGAGGCTGGTCCAATCAATGTTTTGTTTGATAACTAGTGCGCATTTACATAAATTCTGCTGCACGTAGGTACCGAGAAGACTATAACATCGTCACACAGTTGGAACTTGGTATACCGAGAACGGGGGGGGTCCTTTGATGTGTTCTTTGTGTGTTTTTGTCCGTCGAGCGTGAACTGGATGCAGATGTGCCACGACCATCAACTCATCCTTTACCTCCCCGAATATACACTTCACGCATTCCTTTTTGTGGGCGAATCTCAGTATCAAGAATCTTGCACTGTGGATACATGACTCGGGTGATGGTAAGGCATTCTTTTACTGGCTGATTGTTTTGTATTGGACAGACCCATCCATAACATTCAATGTAAGTCTTCCGTTGTGTTATGGAGTGGCGCGTGAAATGACAGCAAGGTCTAGGGCCAGGTGTGATCGAGGATGGGTTACAGAATATGTTTTCGCTGTATCCCCAGGGTCGATGTGGAACGTCCGTTACAGGTAACGAGAAACCTTTGGGTGGTGGTGGGCAGAGCCCGTGCACTGGGAGCTCAGTGTTTAATGACCCGTCGCTCATGTGCGTTTATCGCCAGTCCTTACTTGGGCCCAAAGGTGTGATAACACTTATCAAGTTCTACTTCGTAAATAGGATATTCCGCTGCAAAAAGATCATTAATAAGATATGACATGACCATCGCCATCATACGTTGCTTCCCGCGACACGGATTTCCCACCTCCTTGTTCGCAGACCCTCGCCATGTTCTACCCCTTCCTGCCGAATATCTTCGAACATGATCGTGGTCGCGAGAGCGTCGTTGCTTAGGGTCGATGTCAACCCGAACGCTGTATCAATATCGCTTCCACATCTACCCCGAAGACTTAGCATATAAAGTTCCCGGAGATTTATGATGAACCGTGGGACGAGCGTAAACGGAGGTATGTAGGTCACTATTGCGTGTAGGATTATCTGCCAGCCGTGCAAACCATTGCCTACGGTGGTCAGGATGTCGAAGAGTGCAAATGCCAGGACGCTATGATATCAATAATGAGGGTTCCCTGTCAGCTCAATGGGATGCAAGAGGTGTTCTGAAAGAGCGGACGCACGCCACAAAGTAGATCAAACCTTCCCTCGCAAGAAGGACCATGTAACGGTTCAGTCGAGATCGCTTCGTTGCCTTGTACGTCTGGATCGATTCCTTGACGAATTGAATGGCGACAAACAGACACATTGATGCACCAAGAGCGATCTGAGCCGCATCTACGACCTCGAACCAGAAGGGCAAAGTAAATTGCACGACGCAAAATCCGAAATTGGGCCCCCGAACCATGATCGCTGTACGAGTGAGATAAAATAAGAACACGTGGTTTGCAAGACGTGACAACTATCAACAGTCTGACACACCTATGGGCTCTTTCTGAGCGCTGATCATGGCATAGCCGACCACGGCGAGGATGGACTCGATGGCGTACAACGTGAGGAGGGTGGCAAAGACGACTCTCGATCGATTGGACAACACCCATATGCGAAGGACCATTACCACTGCCAATGCATCAATATAATCCATTTGTTGGGGAACGGAAATGAAACATGAAAAATCTTACAATCTGCGGCACCAAAAAAGATGACGCAGAGCCACATGTTTAAAATCATGAGTCCCGCGCCTTTGAAGTGATGAGGACTGAAACGTGGACTAGATGTGCGTGCTCACAACTATCCGTGTGGATCAATCATTTATGAAAGTCGATCAGTGTAAATTCGGGGGGGTGATCGGTGGACACGTACGTCTGTTCGACAATTCAGAAATGTTACACCTCGTCGGCTGACCAAAATAATCACCTTTTCGGGGCCAGGTAAAAAAGAGCTCCCCACTTTAGTCAGGCCAGGTCAGCCCACGGAACTCGTGATTTCAAACTGTTGAACGCACAGACGGCAGCAACTCTAATGAACGAATCAGGCGCCGTTCGGACACCCATGTAGCAGAAGGCATAGACGTACACCACATAACATATCCCCAAGTAACGGATCTGGAACCAGTCACATGGGACGACCTCATGGAGATCGCCAGGGTATACACACGATGACAAACAATGTGGAGACCCGTGTCCAGGGCTGCTTCTGCAGTCCTAATCAGAATGTATAGTCGGCCCAATGACGCAGTAACTACCAACCCAAATGTATTCTATCTACAAAATGTGGTCAATCATAGAATCTTTGTGTATTGCGTGAGGGGCATATGGGACATACCTCGCCTGAAAGCGTGAGCACTGGTGTTGCAGTTTCATTAAAAGTCACAAAGCGACGCATACAGACGTGTGTTCCTTACTGTAGTCATATCCAATGACGATGAGGACCACGACTGGATGGAATCGATGAGATCAACTGATGGAGAGCACCAAGAATATGCGGACATACGACTTGCGTAATTGTTCGACAGAATGTTTTCGATGCCAGACCCGGGCGGCGAGGCGGAGATCATGAACCTGATCTACAAGATGTGCCAAAAAAACAAGAATGAGAAACGAAATGAAGATGAAATGCGGGGGACAGAAAGGGTGGTGTTACTCGAGGTCGAGGGATGATCGATGAGACATGTAAGTCGTCGCCGGTAGGCAAGTAGGAGAGCGGCCGTTATTCCGTAAAGGTACCATCATGAACGTGGTGGAATCGCTGCACTAGGGTGGGTAAGCTAGCTGACAAATGGCACGCTACAACCAACGGAGGAATGCGACAGAATGCTTGATGATGGTGCGGCTGCCTGGTGTTGTCGTTCCTGGGCGACGCGGTTTTGGTGAGACAACGCGGCGGTCGCGCACACTCGTCGACGCCTGGAAGGAGACAAAGGGGTGAGGTATGCAGGCACGTCTTTGGGCTACCCTGGATCTCTTGGCCGTAATCATCACTCGGGCGTAATACTTATCTTGAGCACGGTCACACACGGCAGTTTCGACCCCTTGATGGCAGTCTTGCCAGCAACCGCAATTCACAGCAAACGAGAGAACCTAGTCAAAGGCGAATCTGATGCTGAAGAACAGAGAATCATTGGGAGGTTCGTCAATGTTGTAACAGGGCAGTTTGTTGTCGTCAGAAAAGGTATCGATTCTTCACAACACAGTATCGACATATCCAAAGTGTTTGTTGTGCTCAGGAACGTCTCCTTCGGATAATCCTCCCAGGTCCCACTAGACAGTCCTGAGCGCGAGATGATTAGAACCTTCATTGACGGAGGGTTGAACTTCGCAGGCCGATCTTTGACGTTCAGACTTTGAATTGTAGATTAGAGAATTTCGCCGTCAGTTCATTGCAACTCGCAAAGGAAACTGGGACTGCTATTACGCACGTCTGCAGTAAGAACGATGGCCGAGAGCCGCTGGTGCACACCTCGTTGGTCTAAGGCCCGTGCTGTGCTCCTCAGTAACTCCCACGCCCTCGGCTCGCTCTTGCTCCGCCACTACACAGCGGCAGTGCCGACTGGTCCACTTTCTCTGCAGACCAAGTGATGTTCAGGGGAGGGTGTTCGTGGTACGGCCGTACGGAGGTGCATACATGCGCCTTGTAGCGCCTTGAGCTGTGCAATGTCGATGCCCGTGGAGAATACGCTGAGCTGGGGGCGCTGCCCGCACGATAAAGTTCCGGTTGAACGATTATTAGGATCGGAGTTCTAAATAGATAACTCTGCGAACCGGTCTGTGGAACGATCGGCCCGCTGCTTTCCGAGGTCTAGTGGGACAGGCCGGATTGAAGAGATAACAGCACTAGCACACCACTGTCAATGGACTGGCTTCCTAAGGACCAGAACGCGCGGGCTCTACCGTATCAGCGCCTCCTGACCCGGATGTATCAGCTCTAACACGGTCTCACACGGCACTTCCCACATGTAGCAGTCTGCAGTGCAACCGAAATTTATAGCAATCTCGAAAATCTGGAAAAGACGAACTCAGTGTGTGCCAAGTGAGGTGCCAATATTTGCTGATGGTTGCAGTCGGAGCCCAAGCGAGGGCTTTCAGACCGAGCTGCACTTTAGAAACCGATTCTGACCCCGACTCGGGGGATCGTTCGAGTTGTCGGACTGGACGAGATCTAGGTGTGCTCAGAAGCGCCTCCCGGTCAGTTCTCTCACTAAACTGTCCTAATAGTGGAAAGCCGGATTTTCACGCCCCGGTACATGACCGGGAGCCAATTTCGTAAAGGTTCGCCCCAGTCCTCGATCTTCAGGCGTCGGGAACCGTCGGGGACGGCCTGAGGACCCACCGGCCTCATCAATTACCGCACATGGACATAGCACAAATCAGCACAGACTTGGACTCAACCTGGTAAGGCAGTGCATCTTCTGGCCTGTTTCACATACAACTACATGTATTCAGTGCGCAGCACAACTTCACAAGACCCGTGACACTCCCAATCTCTTACCTTGTGTTTCCCACGACGGAGTCGCATTCTGCACATACGGACGCCGGGAGTGCGCGTATATCGAAACAGTTTCTTGGTCGGCACCATTATGCACGCTTTGTAGCAATGCCGCTGAGGGAGGAGAAACATGCCTTTTTGCTGATCCATACCAAGCATGCCCTACGATAAGGTTTTGTGGCCCCCACACCTTTGGATTTCTTTTGCCTCTCAAACTCTCACCTATAATCCTGCTCCCTCCCACACCGCGTTTGGGGGATGCTTCGCTTGTTCATGTCCCAAGATCTCTTCGGTCTCATCACCGTACGGTGATACAATGCACAGCATCCTTGATGCAACCATTGAACCATGCCAGTGTCGATCTGCGCCAAACAACATGGCCCAGGGAACGGACGGAAGGCCACCTTGACCGGTCAGTCGTTGTCGGTGTTGCCTTTCCTGGCTGACGATAGCACTGATTATTTGAATGTGCGACATTCTTGGGGGTACCAACAACGCAAACGACCATTCTCTTTTGGTTGCAGCCTGGCTTTACCCTCGATTGTTGCATCACGACTGGTTCCAATCCGGATAGCCTCTACAACTAACGGATTATGTTAGACCACCGCCGTTCCTTGCGTCCGTTTCATGGGTACCCATATGCCTGTACAGTCGGCACTGTTCATCAGCACGGTAACCGCCATGCTTTGCCTCTCCAGGCTCATGCCTCTCCATCGTGTATATGGGCGCACAGTGAGACTGCCAACAATAACATACCTGGTGAGCACCCGGCCCCATCGGAGCGTGGTGCGATGCAGTCTTGTGTACCTTGTCTCCATTATGGCAAGTGTCTATGCGGCACCTGCCACCGGGCATCGACTTACAGTATATGTGCAGTGACCTTTGAGCGTTCATCTGCAAAGTCCCATCCTTTCGCTACCCCCGCGGATATTACTATTTCTCTATACCGGATTCATGGCTTCCTCTCTGCAAGAGGCTATCATCACCATTCAAACTAGCAACTATGTGGCTCGTATGCACCCTGCTCTCATCAGTACATCGGGTTCACTCACTGTGACTCCAAACTTCTAATCAGTTGTAGTCCTTACTATTGTTGGATATGATTACGGTAAGCGGCCTGTGTCTGTATGCCTTTCTCCGTATTTGACAGAGTTCGACATCCCCAGTCCTCACATTCTCGGATGAGGTGAGTTGCTATGTTCGCCTATGTGATACAGAGACTCCATTGGCGGACAATTTTGTAGATCGAATACATTTGGGTTAGCGACCCCTTCTTGGACTGATCACTACTCTGATATAGCTGCAGGCGATGCCCTGGACACGGATGTCTAGTTTGTTTGTCTGCGTGCGTATTCTCGTCATCTCCATTTCACTATGCTAATGATAGGTGCTCCAGGATCGTTATACTGGGCTGTGCTCTGTCATGTTCGTGTGTGTTACTACGGCACACCTTGCCTGATCATTGATCGGTTCACTAGAATTACTGCCCTGAGTATGTTTCCAAACTTGGAAGGCCGAGATTTCAGAACTGACCACAATGCAAGTGGGCTGTTCTTTCCTACCCGGCCCTGCAGAGGTATTGTTTTATGCCATCCGTGACCAAAGTATATACTTAATCTGTTTTCAATAGATGTACTCATTTATGTTTCCTCTTACTCTGGACGTCGCTGACAAGTTTATTGTATTTAATTAGTTGTAAGTGCGCTTATTGGACGCCTTCAATGTCCACCCTTCTCAAGCACCTCCAAGGCAATATACTTGTAATTTTTGGTCATTGGGTCCTCTGGGTCGCTATGAATTCTGCAGATTGTAAGGTTTCATGTTGAATTTCCCCAATCTAAGTCACATTGTTTGGTACAGTGGTGATGATCCTCCGTGTATGGGCACTGTACAGCCAGTCGAGGTTCATTCTTGGCTTCCTCCTCACATTCTATGCCATCGAATCCGTCTCTTACCTCGTTCATTGTATTGTGGCCAGCAGTAATAGTCCCACCGGTATGTGAAACATAACTTTAGATTATGTGCGCTATATATCTTTAACAGCGACAACCGAACAAGTTCTTGATTATCTGATTTGCGCAGTGCAACACGGTTCCACCATCTGGCCTGAAATTCTACGCTCTTCTCAGATGATTCTCAGCACAGCCATGTTTCTGCTTATCGCTATCCGATTCGGGAAGGAATCACTCCAAATGTACAGAATAACGAAGCGATTCCAAGTGAACCGTTACATGAACCTACTTGCGAGGGATGGTATGATTTACTTCCTTGTGTACGTTCATGCCTCGTCCTTGCCCTTCTTTGCGTCCCACTGAACGAAAGCGCATTCTTTAAAATGTAGTATCATGGTGTATGCGTTCATCTACCTGTTACGCGGCGCAATCAACTTTCCAACAGTGCGATCGTGGATATTTCTGGAGATCATGCAGTTTGTCCCCCCCATCACGCTCATCCCACGACTCATCTTGGGCTTGCGGATGCTGTATGTGCGCGACCTTCAAGGCAGACGTGGTAGCGATATTGACAGGGCGTTTGGTTTGACATCCACATCCGGCCGCGTCGCCGCTGCGAGTATGATCATGTTCGCGGACGCAGAGCAGAACGGCGTCGAGGATCACGGCGAAGAAATACGGGTGGAAGTGAGGGCTATTCGTAGCGTTGGCAGTGTTGGCGCATGATTAGAATCGACGGGCAAGCCTCGTCGATCTGTTGCCATGCATGTAGACGAAAATTGCCTTCAGAGAACTCGGGGTTCCCCGGTCGATGGCTACCAAAACCGAGATGTTTTTAAGGTCTTCCATTCACGTTTCATGAAACGACCGTGTTCTGGCCTGGCCGAGGTTCGCGGGTGTCTTCCCGGAGAAGCTTGCGATGCACTCAACAAATTGAAGAGGTCGGTTAGTAACCGGTATGAAGGCAAGCCATGTCTAGCGTGCAAGAATGTCAACAAGCCAGGCGAGGCATTTAAAGTGTTCGCTATATTATCGGATGACATTATAGCGATTGAATCATCGAACACAGCGGGACGCGGGCACAAACTACCATGGGGAACGAGTGGGAGAAGCTGTGAACGTGCTGGTAGGTTTTCCCTTTCTTGCACGTCAACATGAGTTGACGGCGTCGTGAGTGCAGGAGACCGGAGTAGGAGCAGTGTTGCGCAAATTTACATGAGTGCCAAATTAGAACACCGAAAGGCGAGACAACAAACTTGGTGTCCTCGGGGAGAATGTGTAACGCTCCACGCCTGCGTATCGCTGTCGCCATCCGTCATGGTCCTTGTCCGTCGCCACGTGTCTACCTTTATCTTTTGAGCCATCGTGGCCAGCCGTCACGCGTCACCCTCCGTTGAGCTGCATCGGGTCCCGTTCCTGCGTCAGCGGTGGCATCCCACCTGTGGATGTGACAGATTCGCTAAGCAAGGAAAAGCATAGGACACCGGCGGCGAGTTACCTGAGGGACGGGCATATGACGGCTACGCCCACGAAAGCCAGCGACTCAGAAGGCTGCGTGGGTTTGCCCGTCTTCTCACATCTCACGTTCCGACCTTGTTTTTGAGATCAACAAATTGATCGAGAAATGAGCAGACCAAATAGACAGCACCTATCGAGGACATTGGCCTTCAAAACGATGAGTGGCTCCCGCGAGATCTACGTTCCCCTCGTCTGTCGTTTGTTGTAGTCCAAGGGTAAAGGAGGAATACCTCTGTGAAGTTGGTCGATATGTTTGCGCTCGTTAGATCCTTTGAACAGCAAGACGGTACTTCTGGCTACCGCACTCTTGCTGGCGCAACTTCAGGCAGAGGGCGGATGTGTTGCTTCATCGATAAGCCTTGCGTTCAATGTGTCGCCCAGTCCCACATGGTTTAGCTGCAGGAATCCTGTTCAGAGCAGGACCATACGTGAGCCTGAGCACGTTGATGGTGTCTTTCCACAGGCGGCGCCGTACAATAACGGACGAAGACGCTGTCGACAAGGCCCGGTGAGAGCGGGGCCGACGCCAGGTGGGGCAGTGGTGATGGATGCACAACGTCACAGCTGGAGGCAAAAATTTAGACCGCTTTTCGCTGTGCAGCGCTCAGGATTTTTGTCTACATGTGGAACGGAACGAATGAAGCTATACCAAATGTAAAACGGGTCGGAGGTCCTCCACTGCCACTCTGTCGGTCTATACTGACCTAGTATCTGCTTCTGTACCATGCTTCCGCCCAACGTACCTCCCGGTCAATTTCCACCCACAAACAAGCGGCTTCGAGGTTGGCTTTACTTTACCCTCCGCACATGCCAGGCTCCCATGCTTTGTGTTTATAATAGAATAATTACATGAATGATAGTGCAGCCTGTTCTCACTGGTCTTGGAACTCCACCGCATTTCACTCACATACGTGTGCTTGTCCAGTATCACGTTCTGGTACTGATGCCTTCAAGTTCGTTTACACAAAGCTAATCGGTCGACGCTCCTGATCGTGCGCATTACCCTTCTTTTTCTCTTTCTCTGCCTGGCGGGTCTTTGGGAGTACGGGTCAGTCTATCCCCTATCCTCTCATTACCTCGCCAGGTGCGGTTTGTGATTGGTTTTTTCTGATCCTTCTCTCCAGCGTATTTTAGTCATCCTGCTTACCTGTCCCGCCTACTATGCGTCCTCGTGTCTCATCTCTCATGTGTATTCGCTCCGCATTGTAATTCACTAGGGTCGCCATCGCCAAGCGGCCTCAGGCTGTTCCTCGCTGGCTGTTCTGGTACTGATATCGATAACTCATGTAATTTGATTGGGCTTATGCGAGTAGACATGATAAGAATAATGGAGATTTTGCTCCTTCAAAGCTTGAGAAACACTTCTGTGGCTTCCGTAGGGTGTGATGACGCCCTCTACACAACTAGATCCTCTGACAAGGGTACTTTGGCTGACCTGGAGGCGCAAAACAAAACGATGGAGTGGCAGCAGGATACCTCCGACCCGTTCTACTTTGGTATAGCTTCATTTGTTCCGCTCCCACATGTGAACAAAAAACCTGAGCGCTGCACAGCGGAAAGCGGTCTAGGTTTTTGCCTCCAGCTATAATTACCTACTGGAAACGACTGCCTACGAGGCCTCCAGCCACTGTATCAGGACCTCTAGCACCTCTCGGAGGGACTCTGCCCTCACGAAGGCCCAGGCCCGGGTCCCACTGTCACGATGGTTTCGTAAGGTGGTGCACTCATATGCATGGCAACATCAACAACGCTTGCCTGCCGATCTTGATGACGCGCCAACACTGCCGGCGCTGCGATCCCTTCGTCGTGGTCCTCGTTCCCGTTCCGCTCCGTGTCCGTGTCTGCAAACATGCTTGCGACAGCGCCATGGCCGGGCACAGACACCAAACCAAATACCGTGTCGATACCGTCCCCAAGTCCGTCTTGAAGATCGCGCGCAAACAGCGTCCACAAGTTCAAGATGAATCATGGGACGAGTGTGATGGCGGGCACAGACTGCATGATCTCCAGCAATACCCACGATCCCACACTGTCGGAAGGTTGACTGCGGCGAGTAGCAGGTCTATGAGCACATACGCCACGGCACTACATGTCCGAGTCGTAAATGAATGAAATGCGGTTTATTCAGTAGGACGCAAAGAATGGCAACGACAATGCACGAACATACGCAAGCTAGTAGATCATGCCTTCCCTCACAAAGAGGTTCATGTAACGATTCAGCTGAAATCATTTCGTTGTTTTGTACATTCGGAGTGATTCCTTGATGAATCGGAAGGCGACAAGTAGACACATAGTTGTGCCAACAGCCATCTGGAAAGAGCCCATAATTTCAGGCCCGACGGCAAAAGTGTGTTGCATCGCGCAAAACGAACAATCGAGAACTTGCTCGGTGGTCGCTACAAACGATATATAGCACAGATAACCCGAAATTGTGTTTCACGTACCAGCGGGACTATTCCGACTGCTGACCACAATACAATAGATGAGATAAGAGATGACTTCGGTGATATAGAATGTAAGGAGGGTGCAGAGAATGAACCTCGATTGATTGTACAGTGCCCATACGCGAGTGATCATTTCCATTGGCAAGATAATGTGACTCGGATCGGGTGAATTCGACATAAAACCTTACGACCAGCGGAGCTGAGAAATACCCGCCCCAGAAACCAAAAATCGTAAGTACATTACCTTGGAAGGCCTCTGAGTAGACATTGAAAGCGTCAAACAAGTGTACTCACAACTAATCAAATACAATCAACTTGTCAGCAGTATCTAGAACAAGGAAATATGAACGTATACATCTATTGAAAACAGATTAAGGATATAATTTGGTCATGGGTGGCATAAGAATAAGACATCACCTCTGTAGGGCCGGGCAGGAAAGAACAGCCCACTTGCGTCACGGTCAGCTTAGAAATCTCAGCCTTCCATGTTCGCAAACGTACTGAGGGCAGGGATTCTAGTGACCGATCAATGGTTACATGAGGCGCGTCATAGCAGTGTACACGCACATGACGGAACACAGCCAAAGATAACGAACCTGGAATGCCTGTCCTTAGCGCAACGCCATGGGGCGGCTAGGATTCCCACACAGACAAACAAGGCAGACACCCGTGCCCGGGGCTTCCTCTGCAGCTATAAGTACCAGAATACATGAAGGTCCAGGAAAGTGTCGCTGACCCAAATGTACCCAATCTACCAAATTGCCAGCCAATGAGGTTTCTGTGTCGCATAGGTGAACATACGACGTACCTCATCCAAGAATGTAAGGACTGGGGACATTGAACTTTGTCAAATGCGGAGAAATACATACGGACACGAGTTGCTTGCCGTAATCATATCCAACAGCAGTAAGGATTACAACTGGTCAGAGGTCCAAAACGAGTGAATGCGATGTACCGATGAGGGGAGGGTGCATACGAGTCACGTAGTTGCTCATTTGAATGGTGGTGATATCCTCCTGAAGAACGGGAACTATGAATCTGGTATGGAGAGCGGGCCGAAACAATATTCACAAAGGTGGGGACATGGTAGCACTTGCAGACAGACGCTCAAAGGTCACTGCGGAAGCTACGATGCATGGATACTACCACATCAACAACATAGTCAGCTAACGGATAACCTGCTTAGTGGCTTTCCGATCGGCGAAAGAAGATAAGCCATCGCAGCAAAGATGGCGACGACCAGACGCAGGGGAGGACATACCACTCCTAAAGACTAATGCAACGCAGGCACAGTGAGGAAACGTACTCGAGCGCTGGTAATGGCAGGAGCAACTTGGACGAGTGCCGTTGATTATATAAGCGGCATATCTGAGGCCCGACGTTCTTCCACGAGGTAGGGGTGTCCCGCACTACCCTTATCCAGAGGGCTGTAACAACTCGAAGGACAAGCTGCTGAGTGTCCACATCTGGAACGACGGACTGAGAAGTTCAATGTCACCAACTTCAACGACACCCAGCACTACACCACTGTATTCGTTGCGACCACCAGTGCAATAAACAACAGGACCACCCTCCTGCAACCTTACCATGATGTCTCCTTGAGCGCCATCCTTTTCGAAATAATTTTTCCACCATCGCACAAAGTCAGTTTTTCTCCCCTCCCTCTTGTCGCCCACACCTGCCTGTGTTTCTTCGCCGTGCTTCACCCTATCACCCTACCGATCGTCTGTGTTTCATCACACTCACGACGGCACTGTAGCTAAACACTAAAGTCCAGCTGAACCCGTGTCAATGTCGCCCGCACTAGGCTTCGAGGTCATGTCATGGATGTAGTAAGCCTGGTGCAGGACAATCCGGGGGCAAAGCACTTATATGTAGTCCCGGCTATTGAGTATATCTTTGATTTGTCCACTAAATGGTTGGCCTGCGCAAGTGGCAGGATGCTGGCCTCGACGATCTACCATTCAATGGCTCAGTCGCCTTACGCAAGAAAGCCAGCTTCTACCCGGCAGACCTAGGTTTATGCTAGTAGTGAGTTCATTGTTAGCGCCAGTCCCGGTCAGCTCGATGCAAAATAACGTTACTCCTGTCCATAGTACCACAACCAGCGACGAGCATGTCCGCGTGCCCACATTTGAACAAGCAAGTATTGTCCTCACCCGCCACCTGCAGGGAGTTGCACCCTCGTCTGACCAGTTCGTGCATGCAAGCACTCGCCCGCCCTTCCATTTGTCTCCAGCATCCACTGGCACGGACCGGCTTCCCCTACGACCACCGCAACGACAACGTGGTCACGATGATGTCGTGACCATCGTGAATCAGAGACACCACTTTGTAGGTTTCCGTGAGCTATGGTTAGTCAGAATCAAGATGTTTGATGGCTCATCATTAATGAAGAAATTCGTCTTATTTCGTTTCGAAGGAGGAATAAAAGGTCGGAGGCATTTGCGTTCGTTTTTGGATGAGCGGTGTGCGAAACGGAGCTAGGAGGTGTCAGATCACTCCGTGAAGCCAGCCAGCCGCTCTCGATACACAGGAGGGAAGCAACCGCTTGATCGCTGTGTACAATCGACCTCTGTTACGTCAGTTATTTGATATGGCA
>JBBPLV010000800.1:0-14128 GCA_038089975.1 Boletellus ananiceps | reverse complement strand
TGAAAATAACGTGGTAATCAGCCGCAAAAGTCTCATCATCAACGTTGAGATTGATTGTATCAACCGACGTGGACTGGACAAATTTCAAGAAGCACAGAGAGTCATGCATTGCAGGTGTGGAGAGCAGTACTTCTTGAAGCGTGGGGAATTATATGTGGCCGAATCCTGCTTGAAGCGATCAAGGGAAATGAGGGGCAAGTCCACGTGCAAAATATAGGTTGGGTAGCTAGGAGAGATGCAGGACGCTCTCGTCTGCAGGGAGCCTGGAGCTCATTGAGCTGGCAGAGCACTCTTGAGGATATCGAGTGCCTGATTGCCTTTCTGGAAGACAAAGTGATGGAATACCATGATTTGCTTGATGTGCAGACATTAGGAAGGCGACAGGGCAGCACATCCCTGGTAAGCGAGTTCATCATCAAATTATCGATGCTGATGTGGACTACAGTTGGCTGAAATAGGTGCATCAGAAAGGGAATAGCCTGTGGCTGGTACTTCCCATGTCGAAAATGGACCAATCTGGGAAAAATGACGATGGATGAGGGCAGAGATATGCTACATATAGGAGAATTGGCTTTATACCAAAGCTTCCTCCCCGCATTTTTAAGGGAGATTCATCCCAATAGTTACCACTCTATTTAGTAACCTGGGAAACACAAGTGTCATATGTTCAGCTTTCCCTTAGCACGTGGGAACTTCTTGGTTTGCAGGTGGCAGTGTATACATGAGAAGGAGTTCATGATTATGTCTCATCTCGTTAAAACCTGCACCTGCTCCACAAAGACATCCCACTCTCATCCTGTTAACCATGTCGACAAACCCTGCTAATGAGATCCTCGCTGCAGCATACAAGAATGTCTACCAGATCATCAAGACATATGTGGAGCCTGGCAGAGCTGAAAATTGGCAGAAGGCTATGTGCCTAGTTGAAGAGCAAATGGTGAGTACACTTTGAATCACCCGTCAAGGTAGTTGTTAATGGAGGGGATGTGCAGATTATTGTTTGTTTTGCCGCGAAGACTGCAGATTTAATTCCAACCCTCCTGATCGCAATCGAGTGTTACTGGACACGCCCTGGCTCCTCATGGCCAGATTGGAAAAGGATCACATGTCCAAACAATGCCATATTGGCAAAGCACAAGTGGTACCCCTGCCGGGCAGATGAGCATCTCTACAACAAAGACGAGGTGGACAAGCGCATGTCTGGGGTTGAGGGAGAAGGCAGGGACACAGATGGTCCCCCCGTTGCCGCGGTAGTGAAGTCAGAGGACCCAGAGAACAATGTCTTCAAGTCGAGTGGTGAGGAGCATACAAGTGATCAAGAAGGGGAGAAAGACTGGGTAAGGCAACAGCACATTGCGAAGGAGAAACGGGGAGCTGACACTGACATACTGGAGGGCTCGCAATGCCTGATGTCTCTCCCAATCTCTTTGCTCAGTGGTCAGCTGGTGACCGCTGCTGGCCCGTCATCACCTGCTGCATCAGCTGAGTGGTACTTCAATCACAAGCAAAGCGCTCCATCGCCCGCCGTTTAGTCCACCGCTACCTGTTCCCCATGTATCAAATTCAGTGTGATGTGCATACCCAACACTAACACCACTTGTGATCCATGCCGCGCGAGCAAGAGACGATGCGAGCACTTGACTGGCCTAGGAAGAGGCCGTTCAAAATCCTGTGGACCTCGGCGAAGTGCTCGCCTGTCGGCATCACTGCCCCCATCCAAGCATGCTCAAATGGAGCATCACTCTCTGCCACTCCCAACCCAACCTCGCTCCTGCCTCACGAGAGGAGATGCAGGATTATTGTGCCTCCAATCTACCCGTGTGCACACCAAGAATGAGCCACCACTAATGATCAAGCTTCCAGTGCTCTTACCTCCTGACATCACTGCTGTCGCAATGGCCTCCTCACAGCCTGTTGCAGAGCCCACACCGCAACGGAAATTCAGTAAGTAATTTCTTTGAATCCCATTGTAAATGTAATTAACAATCGCTCCTTCCAATTGGAGTGCTTGTTTACAGAAAAACACCTGCCACTCATGAAATCTGAGACCAAGCTCAAGCTGTGTTGTCAAACACCCAGTACATCCTCTATTTCCAAGTTGAGTCCTTGCCATGCTAACCTAAACTTGTATCGTAGATGTTGAAGTCGTGATCCCGACAACGTCAAGCAAGGCTCCACAAAAGCTGGACATGCCAATGCAAGACCTGGGTACTCACCCCTCCACTTGCACTTCCCTAGCAACTGCTGGGACTGTGTACACTGTGCGAGGCAAGCCTCTAGTGTCAAGGACCAAGTACCAACGTCTAGAAGAGTGACAGCAGAAATTGGAGGGCAAGATGACAAAGCTAAGGGTTGATGCGACGAATGAAATAGACCAGCTCTGAGACTTGGTAAGTTCCCTCCAGATGAAGATAGAAGAGACCAGGCAAACAATTGTGGTACCATTGTCTACACAACATGCATAGTTTATAATATTCATGAATCGAGTACATTGAATAGTACACAATCTCCTGTTTACACACTGAATGCTATTCCACGATTTCGGAGTCATACACTGCTGTTTTCAATCCAAGGAGGTGGCGAATTTTCACCTGCCTCGTCCATGCATGACTCATATCCCGCTCTGCCTTCTCTATTTGTTCCTGATTTTCCAGTAGCTGACGAATGAGGTCCTCCTCAGATTCATCCAACAGGTGAGCTTCTTTATTGTCAAAAGGCAACAACGTTTCTGACCAAGTCCCCTGCAACTTAAAGGTAAGCTAAAAGAGACAACGAAGCAGCATCAGTGTGAACTCACCTGGAAGAAATCCCTCGCCCAATGATACAAGTCTACGAGGCTCCACTCCCTGCCCATATGTTGTGCACCCTACCACCATGCACATGGGAATGCAGCCCCTGACTCTGGTGCCCAATTGGGCAGGAACATCGGTATCTCATTGATGCGAGAATACAGTCATGCATCCAGCTGCAAAATGCCTTCCTGCATTTCCGCCATACTCTTGCATGAACAATGGTATAGCACTTGGCATGCAGGTGCTGGAATGACAACGGTGGCCTGAGCAGCATACACGAGCTGAAGATTGTGAAGCATGCTCTAAAATGCTCAGATGAAGTGCGTTCAAGGATCATCAAAGGATTGCCTACGAATTCCTGGTCCAGGCATTTCCACCAATTGGCTGGCCAATGGGCAGGAGCTAGATGTTTGAGAAAGAGAGTCATGGCTTCAATTCGACATGTGGAATAGTAAAGCATTCACTGAAGGATGCTGTGGGAACTATTGGGAAAGCATTCCACCACAGAAAGAGATGCCATGATGGCACATAGAGTGATGGTGATGCGGGGTGTCAATTGCGGAGTTCAATGGGCATTACATGTCACCGAAATATTCATTGTTACAGACATGGTGCCACAGCCCATTGGGTTGTATAGTGTGGTATTTTAGCCTCACCGAATGTTCACTGCTCAATCCTCAGCATACTAGAGGTAGATTGTGTGATTTCGTGAGTATATGTCATGATCACTACTGAGACTCAATTAAAACATTCTGTTCAACCTTGTAATGCTTCCCAGGTAGTAAGACATTGATCCTGCAATTGGGCATAGACTGCAGCTTGTCGGACGGTGTAACATGCATGGCCAATAGGAATATCAGAATTCCCCTCCAACTGTAGTGACTCCCAAAAATTGGCTTTCTGCTGCAGAAAGTTGACTGTCCATTGCATTTCTGATATGATTAGATCAGTCTCCTCCCACCAGCGGTCTTGGGCAGCCTTAACGCGGTGCCAATTAACCCGATAAACTGAAGAGATCAGAATATCCTCAGTGAATTTCCATGCAACAATGAATTGACCTACACTCCGACATCCAGTCACTTGCTGATGCATCTTGTAGAATATCAAGGGACCAAAACCAAGCCAGATTCTCCGAGCAATGGACACTACCATTTGGATCAGTAATGGCAGTGCTGATTTTAAGGTCTCCGTCCTGCAAGGTCTGATATCTTCCCAAGACATTGCTATTTGCCTGAAGGGCAACCATTGCCTTATGGCATTTCCGATAAATTGCCACCTGCTTGGATAGCGCTCCATCAATGGCCTTAACCTTTGTCCAAGCTCTAGTCATCGCTAACTGATGTTTCGCATTTCGAACATGCATTTGGAATACCACCGCTTTGTCTGCCAGTGCTAAACAGATGGCATGAAGAGCATTGTTCGCTTGCCTGGTCCAAAGTTGTATTTCTTCATCTGCTAGAGACTCTAATCTGATTTCATTGCAGGTTAGGCATCCCAGAGTCAATGGAATGGGGAGGACTGGTAAATGTATTCCTGCATCGTTTATGGCATCTTGCACCTCCTCATCATCCTCATCAAAGTCTGTGGGAATCTCATCTTCTGACTCTTGCATGTTGGCAAATGCTTCGCCAATGTACACGGTCACTTCAGAAAGAAACTGGGCAATTTCCACCACCAGTCTGTCCATGTGACAGGCAATTGCCAATCACTGGATATCTGTGGAGTGTTTCCCAAGGAGCTTCCTGTCCCTTTGCAATATGAGGGAGCCTTCCTCTATTTTCAGTCCAGTTGCCAGCCAAGTTGTTCGGCCTTGCAGGATATCTACGGCACCCTTGGCGCTTCTAGACAGTAGATCTAGCTTGACTGTGTGAACGGTAGGAGCTGAAGGAATGAAATTCATGAGCAAACAGATAAGAGAATCCTCACACCTTTATTATGTCTGATTTGAAATATGTCTATTGCTGTCACATCCTTCAATCGCCTTTTGAGTGCCTGGCAGCTTTCTTCAAGCCAAGTCATCTGTGTTTCCTCAGGAATACTGTTATTCAAAACACCAAATGCCTTGCTAGCCTCATTCTCAGCTTTGCGCACAGCTTGTAACTTTCCCGCTAAATGCTTTCCTGAGGGGGGGATGGGTTAGAATTGTGCAATCAGTGTCTTCATTGCACACCCATGCGAATCATTTTCATGAAGTTGGAGTCGTTCATCTGGTAATCCAAAAGTTCTTGCCTATGTGGGGACGACATTCTGCAGGTAGATCCAGAGACTATATTTAGGCTGGACCAAAGGGTTTCGATGATCTCTCCATTGATCCAACCTGCACCTTGAATGAACAGCGGTGCATATCTGGGGAAGCACTCCAGTTGATGTCCATGCACATGCCAGATCCCAATGCCAGGGACAATTTGTACAGCAGATGGGAAATCCAGCAGACTGTTGCTCTTCACCCTATCCTGTAGTCTCTTCATATACAAGCAATTTATGTCGTAAAAACAAATTGCCTGAGGGATGTCACCCATATTGTATCAGAGAGCATTCGCTAGTGAATAGTCCATATTCAGTTGTCTGGATCTGGATAAGTCAATCACCGTCTCCAATTGATATACCACAAACCTTTCTCCCTTTTGAAAATCCACTATTGTGTGAGGTATGAAACACCTGTGGCAGGCGCATGCGGTTGCCCCAATCCCAGTTGCCTCTAAGTGCCCATGATTAGAATTTGCCTGATTGACTGCCCAATGATTGTTGCAGGTCAATTGCTGTAGAGAATTAACGCCAGTTCAGAGGCTCTCCAACAAAAGCCACATACTTCCAGCGGATGCTTGGTTTGGTTGATATACTGGTGATACGGCTGCCAAGCAACCATGAAGCCTAGGCCATCCATAAGCCAGACCAGATCCTCGGGCCGCTTGTCTTTGAGGTGCTCTGCCTTGAAGTTCCCATCCATTACATATGTGCAGGTATATATCCAGCTTCTGGAGTTTCACAGAGCGATTTACACTTCAGAGTGTGAAGAGCTCACCTGCTTAAATCTTTAAGTTCTGATGGGCGGAGATTAACCCCGGGTTGTGGACAAGCCAGGCAAAACAGAGTGAGAGATCCTGCAAAGGGCTGGGTCTTGGTATGCCCATAGCCACTCCATTTCAGAAGCTTCAGCAGATGCTATTTTCAAGACACCCGCAGCAGTTCCTTATATTGATCCTGGGAATTGCCACAGTTGTTGGGCATTGCTGGACAGATGGAAATTGTCAACTCACAGGAACATGGCTTGGAAAAATGTTTGATGTTGTCCTGCGAAGCTTTGGGGTATTAACTGTAGATGGAAATAACCCCTCGTTCAATAGTTGAATGTGGAATTCATCTGAATTTGGACATGAGCAGTATCTCACTGCCATGAAATGGATTCCAGAAACATCGATGACTGTCAGGTAGTCGGATCCCCTCAGGGCCCATATATAGGCTGGAATTCCTGTTTCATCCTCCTCAAAGTCGCAATCACCATCATCTTGAATCCCCCCATTGCTCAGAAAGCCATCATTAATGCCGCCTTGGAGACATGGCACTCCTGCATGTCCAACATGAATCTCAAGGCCAGCCTAGGTTCAATTAACCTGGGTGAGGGAAGAAGCAGATGATACTTCTCATCAGAAACAGAGAAGACATCTCATAAAAAGCCCCAGTCCATTGCTCCACACGATGGAATGGTAAATGCTGATGTCGTTCTCTGCAGCAGCGTGTGCAATAAAGATGGCACCCGAAACATTCCAAACAGTGGTATATTCCATCACCTGAGCATAGGGAACATTGCCACAAGTTTGGCAGTGCCTCTCTGTTTAGTAGGCACCACAAATAATTATCTCTGTGCTTCATCCATTTGCGGATATAATCATTTTGTGTCTGAAACTGTAATCAGTGACATTTAGGTTGAGACAGAATTATCACACCTTCGTTGGCAATCGCAGTTTGGGTATAGTCTCAAAGTGGTCTCCAGTAGTGTCAAATTCCCATAATTCTCCCTGGGAAAAGCCATTGTCAACCTGGGAGATGCACCCAGGGCCTTCAGGAGTATTGAGATTCGAAGACTTTTCTTTCCTGGATGGAGTGCTTGTCGCATGAGACACTAATTTTGTCCGCACCCCTCTGGTAATCTTCTTTGTCTCCCAGGTTACCCAGGTGGGTTTATCCTGTGGAATGAGTACCTTTGCCTTCATCTTGGCCATATGGTCGTTGAACAGGCTGAGATGTACACTTCAATGCTAGTGCGTGGCCAAGTAACAAGTCGCAATTCTTCACTAGCAGCATATTTGGCAATTATAATTTTTTTACTTAAGCAAATATTGGATGAGAGTAAGGATGCTGTAATGTTAACAGGAAATTTTTGAATAGCTGTTAGGTCTTGCTGAAGAACACTTCACATCTTCCTGCTCTCGCCATCCTCTTGCTTCTACATGGCTAAAATGAGCTCAGATGAACATGTGGACTTCTTGTCAGGCAATGAATCTGGCAATGAACAATTGCAGATGATGGCAGAAGAGGCATTCAGTGATGAAGGGATTGCTCACCCCAAAAGAGGCCTGAAATAGATGGCTGCAGAGAGGGAGATCCTCGGCAATAGCAAGGCCCAATGGATTAGCGCCTAGAAGGAAGGAAGGAAAAAACTCCTCACCACTCTTGAACGGGAGCTGCGAAAAGTGAGCGACAACCAGAACCTCTCAAAGGACGAATGGGAGAGTAGAAAGAAGGTATGTGGTTACAACTTATGTCAATACCAGCTTAACTCAAGACTGAATTCAGGCGTATAAGATGTGGCTTTACAATCAGACTTGAGGTAAAGCTAATCACAGTCGTATCAAAATCGGTCAGACATGGATGGCCTGAGCAGTAATCCAGGAAACAAAGAAAAAGGAAATTAACCACATCATTGTCCACAAGTTCAAGAAAGAGCTTGGAATGCCCGACACACTTGAAGTTTACCAGGTGGCATCGACGAAGATGATGGAGCGTCTCATGGAGGAGGAGAAGGCCGCTGCTGCTCAGACAGCAGTGGAATGGAATTTGAAGAGGGGGCAAATGAATGATGTGAAGGCGAGGAAAGTCTTCCAAAATTACCCGAGTAAGCAAAGCAATCTGATTGAGGGTCTAGAAATGCCACCAAATTTGGACAAAGTGTATTTTGTGAATTTGCGCAGGAAATGTGGCAGGCCTGCGGCATGCAGGTTGTAATACTGGCTGGATGGAAGGATGAAGAGGGGCATAAGGTTACCATGGTGTACGTCTCCACTCATCCCCAATATCCGGCTAATGTTCTACACAGAGAGGATTTCAATGAGCAGATCGAGAACAGCTGTTTGTTCTACGCAGTCCATAAAGTGGAGTGCGACTGGGAGGTGTTTGTCGGTGAGACACTGGAGGCCTTCGAGGAAGGGGGAAGCGATCTGGAAATCCAAGCCTCCAGTGAAGATGAGCGGCCTCGTGCGAAGAAGACCCAAAAGCAGAAAGTTGATGTGGCAATGTTGATGACAGCTGCAGATGGCAGCATTCATATTGGAGATTTTACAGACACTTCCAGAATAGAGTGTCAAAATATGGTGAGGGGGTTCATCACCGCACACTATCGTAAATTGCCAGCAACTTTCCAAGTAGAGATAATTCATTAAAACCTGCCATGGGCCAAGTATGTGGCCGACCATCTAGCAGCACTCCATTCAGATGCCTGGCCCAAGATGGCAGGAAAATAATTGTGGAGTGATTCCTTCTCACGAGATTTAATTTCCCCAACGACCCAAGCCACATGAGAAAGGCTGACGCTACCCGCTTTTTGGAGTTCATTAGAGAGCGACAACAGAGGCATCCAGAAGATGTATTCAAGTTTCATCATTGGTTTGATGATGCAGGAAATTTGAAGGAACTGGTTGAAGACCTTCGGGAAGCAGATGCTGGCCAGCAGAAGAATGTTAAAAGGCTGCGACAACAGATACAGAGCAGCAAATGTTCTGGGAAAGGATGGGAAAGCTCTGATGATGAATCTGAGTCGGATTCACAGAAGGGCTCTGAGGAACTGGCAGTGTACCCAAAGAAACCTGCATCAACCCATATAAAGGCGCCGGGAAAGCTGCTTCTGGTGCCCATCAAAGTCAGGTCAGATGGCAGCTCTAAAGCTGGAGCAGTTACAATTGCACAGGGCAGTGCTACACTTGGGTGCTCGTCTACAGTCCCTCAACTTGTCAAGGTTCGAAGGGTTGTTCAGAGGATGGCTACCCTGGGCCCTTCTAGACATCATCAACCTTCTGACAATGAATCTGGAGATGAGACATTTGCTCAAATGCTGTGGACATTTCGAGGCACCCCCCTGCCGAAATGCATGATCAATCAAATGATCCTGAGGACGTCTCATCCTCAATCGATGTGTGGGGTAATGCTGCTCCTTTGGCGCCACCCATCAAAGGAATACTTAAGCCCCCCTCCAAAAATAAAGATGACCCCAAGGACCCTCGTCCCTGGCCTATTCCAAATCCTGAGGAAATTCCACCTGCCGAACCAATTCCTGAACTCAAAAAGCACATTGGTTCTAAGGAGCAATACTCTTTGAATGGTGATTGATGTCACTGAATGTAATAGTATTTGTCATTTTAATTATGGCCCTACAGATGCATCTGACGACTCAAGGAGAGGACAAGAACATTCCTGTAGAATGGATCCCACTACTTTGCAGGATGCAGCTGGTATGTTTCTAGTAGTTCTACTGTGTCTGACTCTCATGATTTCTTAGGAACATCTGGGGATTTGGAAAAGGAGTGTCACAGATCTTCTAGGACTCATCGACCCCCAGCCTTACCAGATGCAGATTTTATGACGCCCCAAAAGCAAACTCCACACCAGCACCACGGAAAGGAGAGATCCAGGGAACGAAATTTGTCGAAATCCCCTGCATGCAGGGATGATCACCAAATGAGTAAGATCCTTCCAGAAAAAAAAAAATTACAGCAGAAAGGAACAGAGATAGAGTTGAAGGTAAGTGCCAGAATTGGTGGACTTGGCTGAAGCTGACCTCATAGATCCCACAGGCACTCAGAGTCCATCAAATGAGCATCACTGTCTGTCGCGAGATTGCAAAAGACCAACTCCCGCAGATGATGCCACAGGTCCCGTACCCAAAAAACATAAGCTTATATCTTCAGGTGGGCGTAGAGTCAGGCGGTGATATTAACTGCAGGAAACATTGTGTGCAATTTTGATGTCACTTATTATCATATCTGCCAATACTACTGTGAATAATGCATGAATCAACTCTTAATCATCAAATAATAAGCCAAATTCATTGAACAAAATGGCATTTGTTAATACACAGTGGACAGATCAGATATAGTTTGAAAGTTTACAGATAACATTTAATTGCACCAATCCTCAACATCACCCTCCTCCTCGCTGCCGAAAAGTGGTTCAATGGGGGGAAGCAATAAGGATCTGTCTTGACAAGGACTGGCATTAGCGTCGCCTGGAGAAATGGAGGGACTGAGCGAGAAGCTGGTCTGCCAGAGGGCACTGCAACTGTCAGGGAGAATTGAAGGTGATGGGTGAGTTGGCCATGGGGCCTGGTTGGAGAAGGTGGCATTGGTGGATATTTCCGTCAGAGCAAGGGAGGGCAAAGGGAAAAACAACAGGGTGGGAGGCCAGGGGGTGTCCAAAATATCCGCGGATTGTGAGTTTGGTTCATTCAGGATGTGTCGCATCGAAGCTTGGGAGGGTTGTGGATGCTCCTTCACCTTGCCCTTCCATAGCAGCTGGAGAGACCTCACCCTGGCATTCAAGTCATTTAATGCCACCCTTGCATCTGCTCGCTGTTGCTCTATTTCCCTTTCCAACTCGGCACACTTCAGCTCCAAGCTCTCATACTCCATACGTGACACACAAGCTACATCCATCTCATGCAAGGAGTTATTCCCTACATGGTGGGAGATGTGAGCTGTAACAGAGGGTATGATATGACTGTTAGACCTTGAGAGGCCCACCCTGCAAGATCACATACATGAGACCTTTGGCTCCAATGCTCCTGTATCAAAATCCATTCGCCTTGTAGGCAAGGGATGAAAGCAGATATTTCGGAAGCTTCTTGTCAGGCTGTGCTCAAGAAGCCGGGCGGCCTCTGTGGTAGCCTGTGGCATATTTGCAGCACTTCTTCCTGGTGTGGCATTGTTGACAGGCCCCATCAGGGATCTGAACATAGGTTAAGCCAGCCTCCTTGCATTTTGAGCATGCCTGCGGAGAATGGTGAGCTGCCAAGTGTCCTCAAGATTTGATTGCAGCAAAACAATTTGGCCACCAGCTTACCAACAACTGATGAGCCCCATCCTCGCCTGCTACCTTCTGTGCTGAGTACACTGTCTCTTGGCATCCTGAACTCCCCTCCTTGACTGGATTGTTGTTCCAAGGTTCTTCGTCAACTTCTTGCTCCCTCTTCTCCATTGCGAACTTGTGAGTAGCTTGTGTTGCAGGCGCAGAATGTGTATCCAACCACACCTCCCCAGACCCTGCACCTGGAACATCATCAGAATCATCTATGTCATAGATGAATCTGTCAAAGGTAGCTCATGGATACCATGGGTGATGCCTGATATCCTTGTCCTTGTAGGTAGTGATTTTTGCCCAATTGGGCCAGGGGCAGCTAGCACTCCACCAGCAACAGTCAACTGTGATCAGCATTGTGAGTATTTCATTGGCCTCAGGCACTGTGAGCTGCACAATCTTCTACTTATTGTTAGTAATGCTGTAACTGCATAACCTCACTAATAACGCACTATTTTATCCTCAATAAGATGCACCGCGTGGCTCCAACTTTCACAACCACCTGCCTGGATGTACAGGGTGAGGATTCTGCAAATGTGCTTGACACAAATAATGAGAGTCTCATCTGTGGACATGACTGTAGAATGACGCAATGTAATCTCTCCGAGTGGGCGTCGGATGTGACTTAGTGAACAAAGGGTTCAAGGTCACGCTTCACATGTGGCAGGCAAATGCCACAAAAATTCCCATGCAGGTGGCAAACCCCATACTGTGAGAGGCCATGAACATCGCCATTCCCTACGCTACATTGGTTGTTCTGAAATGGGTTCTTTGCGCAGAGAAGTTACCTTTGTCCCAGAAGGTGAGGAAGCAATTCTTGCCTGGCACATACCTGACAATATCTTTTAGCGCAAATATATGTTCTTTCTGACATTGACCAAAGCCCGTCAAGGGATACAAGTGTGGATTCCTCAACAGGATCTCCAATAGCAAGGCCGCGCTATTGGGATCCCCAGGCATTTAGGGTTCCGCCTGTGCCAGAAGAGAACCTGTCAGCAAGTTCAGATGTTGAAATGCTGGGTGAGTGGCTCCTTCAAGTCCACAGCTTCACATGATCTCCTTCCAACTCACTGTTGTAGAGCCTCCCAAGAAACGTGGAAAGACAATGACTCACCAATGTGACCTCCAAATCCCTCCACCACCTACATCTCTTCATGGTCATACCATGCGTGAGTCTCCAGCCGGCCCCTCTTGCACCTGCGACACTCCCGATGGGATTCCTATCCCTGAGATCCCTGATGAAAGGGTCCACCATAACTTCAATATACCGCCCACACCATCCCCTCCGGTTGAAGCACCTTTCTCCAGCAGAGCACTCGCTATGCAGGCTGTGTGCTCCTTGAATCCCCGCCTTGATGCGCTTATAATCCCCCCTGCCCTGGAAACATCTCTCCCAGAGATAATCGACATCCCAGACTCCCCGCCTCCATCAATCGTGGACAAAGTCTCTCCACAGTCACAAAGCCTGGCTGGATCTGCACCTCCCTGGCATTCCAAATACTCTGCCACTGATTTAAGCATTCTCAACAACGATACACGTGCTCATCAATACGAATTGATTCAATCTGAATTGAGGATGCCAGGTATGGAGATGCATATGCCTTTTCATCACATTATGCTGAAAATGATCTAGATGAGAAAATCGTCACGCATGAGCAAGGGAGACTAGAATTGGAGGGATTTGTAGTTGAGGATGAGCAAATAATATCAGGTAAATGTTTTCCCAATTGGGTCGCTCAAGCTGAGCTCAAACAATATAGACATGTTGGATGCAAGAATCATACCAGAATTTCTCAGAAACTCACCGCTTCCTGTATGAGCCGGACCTTGACGTCTTTCTGGTCAAGGCCCTGCACGAATATGAGAATGCGTTTGTGAAGGCTGCTGTGAAGAGGAGGCAGCTACTGGAAGATTGAAAGGGATTGCTGGAGAAGCTGGCAGTGTTGATGGAGAAAAAACGATGAATAAATATGTAGATGATATGTACACGGTAGTCTCAGAAATTCGTATATTAGCGACCTTTAGCAGCAATTCCTCAGCGGCAAAGGCGCATCGTCCAATGGATGAAGGAATTCCTCTCCAAAGCTTGTCAGAAATTCCCACCCAGGAAGGTTCAGAGTGCTGGATCGGCTCTCATGCCCAGCAAAAATCGATGCCCAGCATTTAATTGAGTCAATATGTAAGCTATGGATAATTGTCCAGCTGTACATAGTTGCACCTATGCACATTCATGGCTTGATGAACCTTGTCCTGCATGTACCACACAATGCAGGCTCTATCTCCAGCAACAGGCCCGACTGCATGCTCTATAAGTCTCCCAGAAAACACCAGAACCATTCCTGGGGAGTATGAAAATGCGATCTTCAGCCTGGGCCATTCAAGGCATAGGTCGGTATAGCTTCTGATGGTCAGCAACGTGTCAAACCATTGAGGAAGGCCATTTCTGTCTATATGGGGTGGGCTGCTCTGGTTAACCATGCACGAAAGGCTGTTATATATTGAGGGCCAGAGTCGTAGAATGTTGGCCATTTCTTGGGCTTCATCTTTCTCTGCCTGGGTAAAAAGCCGCACCATAGTCTCACACCCAAGGGCATTGTTAGAGCGCGTTCTTCTCCGCTCCGCTCCAGTCAGTCGGAGGTGCGGATGGAAGGTCGAGAGGGACGAGAGGAGTCTGGAAGGAGTCCAGAAGGTCGGAGGTGTCGAGGACATTGGTCTCAGCGATGCAGGGTGGCACACTGTACCCTTGCGCGCTCTCAGTCCTCTGAGGTCGGAGGTCGAATGGAGGAGGATGGAGATGTCGGAGACGGAATCCAACGGAGGTGAACTGGAGAGGGAAGTAGAGAGGATGGCTATATTCGATTAACAAGATATTCAGACTAAGGTTACAGGAGGTAAGTACAGAGCTTATATAGTACGGAGTCCGAGGCTATGTACTACGGATGACTGAGACGGATGACAGAGACAGAGGCGGAAGGGAAACTACTCCGGAGCTG
>JBBPLV010000799.1:0-14130 GCA_038089975.1 Boletellus ananiceps | reverse complement strand
GGTGGAGCGGGGGTGGAAGACGGGGCCAAATGGGCGTGCTCTAGTACAGTTTCAGGAGTTATGGATCATCGTCGTCTGCACTCTCGGAATAGGAGACTAGGAGGGGGTGGTCTCGGAGCGCTTGAGGAGGCGGCGATTCGTCTAGGTACTGGAAAGTTAGTCTGGTAGGGGTTCTTGAATGGCCTGGATTCAGTAGGGGTTCCACTGGGGGTTGGTTCGTCCTCGAAGAATACTTCTTCATTCCCTGTTTCTTCCTCCGGTTCTGGGGAAGATTCTGGCTCTCTGGGGGCTCGGTACGACGTGATGCCGAGGTATCTGCCCTTCTGCTAAATAGCAGGGGCGATAGTAGAGCTAGTTCTTTTGTTACGCGAACCGTGTACTAGTACAATCTCCTAGGTTAAACACAAAGTCCTATGTTCCGGAAGGTAACACTCGGACAGCATCCACTCAGTAGTAGGACGAGGACTAATTGAAGTCGGGAGCTCACTATCCAAAGGTCGGACTCGCGGATGGCCAGAGACTGCACGTAGTATTGCGCAGAACTAGCTAAGGAGCTCGTATCATACAGGGCACGGTTTAAATACCTAGGTAGAGCTGTACTTCGCTAATGTAGTAATTCCTGGTATAGTAACGAAGAGATACCTAGTATGGAGTGTGGGGATATGCAGCATCAGTAATGAGATGATGCTGTGGGAGGGCTATGTGTCCGAGAGTAGAAGGTGGGGCATACCAAATGTAGTAAGTCAAAAGTCCCTTTCCGGTGGCGGATACAAGGGGAATACCGGAAAGGTTGTGTCGTCTAGGAAAGAGGGCAAAGTAGTCAGGTTGAACAAAGAGGAATGATAGTGCAAACCGTAGACTGCATCAGATGTTGTAACAGACCCCCGACATATCCATTACCATACAAGAAGACCATGACCACGCCATCACCCAAGACCATGAAATGGAACAACAGCATGAATACTGTCTATACTCAGATGGATCAGGACAAGATGGCCACATCGGGGGAGCAGCCGTCTTATGCAAAGGCAGCAGGAAGGTAGCAGAACTAACCTTCTACCTAGGCCCACAGACAGACCATACAGTGTACAAAGGCGAGCTTGTTGGGATGATCCTGGCCACTGAGCTCCTCCACTGTAACCCCAGGGTGAACTCAGTCTTCCTCACCATCAACAGCAAGGTGGCCATCCTTGCGACATCAGCATTCCATTCCAGTCCCGGTCACTACCTCATGGACATGTTCCATGACCTCCTCTGCAATGTGCTCCAAAAACACCATCTACTGCTACTCCCCATAAGATGGACACTGGGCCACAAAGGAATCCCAGGCAACAAGGAAGCTGACCAGGCTGCCAAAAAGGTGGCAGCGGGCGTCACCAGCCCACACCACTCCCTTCCACCACAGCTGCACAGACCGCAAGGCCAACTTCACAAGCTCCCCTGAAGCAAAGCTGCTGTAAAATGTTACAACATCTGACACGGTCTACGGTCTACGCTATCACTCCTCTTTGTTCTGTCCAACCACTTTACCTTCCTACCTAGACGACGCAACCTTTCCGGCATTCCCTTTGTATCCGCTGCCAGATAGGGACTCTTAAAGTTACTACATTTGGTATGCCCCACCTTCTACTATTGGACACATAGCCCTCCCACAGCATCATCTCTTTATTGATGCTGCGTTTCCCCATTTCCATACTAAGCATCTCTTCATTACTATACCAGGAATTACTACAACTAGCGAAGTACAGCTCTGCCTAGGTATTTAACCATGCCCTGTACGATACTTGCTCTCTAGCTAGTTCTGCGCAATCCTATGTGCAGTCTCTGGCCATCCGCAAGTCCGATCTTCAGATAGTGAGCTTCCGGCTTCGATTAGTCTTCGTCCTACTATTGAGTGGACGCTATCCGAGAAGTTTCATATCGAAACTATAGGATTTGTATTGACCTTAAGAGATTGTACGCAGTTCGCATAACACAAAACAACACCTGAACAGCAACCTACAAACCCTACACCAACATATTTATTCCACGTCCCCGCAAGCCCAATAGACTAAGCACATTGATGACTCCCTCCCCTCTCACCATTTTCTGAAACTCATTGCAGATCTACACAAGTGATATGTGGCGGCCATTTTCCAATTACGAACCTCCCATGCACCTCTGAATTGGCACCTATACCGCATCAAGAAAGTGGCATCCCCAAAATGCCCACATTGCCCGGAACATGATGAAACCATTGCCCACTTCCTGCTGTGCTGCCCCCAATACTCCACACAAAGAAGCAACTTACGAGGAGCAGTTGGGATAAAAGCAAGTAGCATCAAAGCCTTGCTCTTGAACCCCAAGTGCACCAAACCATTCCTGCAATTCCTGCATGCGACGGAATGACTCAAACCCACCCTCAGTAATCTATATCCCCCCCCTGACCCTGACTGATTGACACCCCAGTACCGGGATCAAGCAAGAGCATGGCACCACAGCCCACTACCAAGTGCCTCCTCCACCCCCACTAAGAGGGTACCATCAACAAATGCATGCACGACTACACCATTCCACCGCAATGTCTCCCCATATACATTTCCTTTACCTCTCATACATAGTGAGTGAAGCATAGCATGTACACACTATGATAGACCCACCACCCAGCCCTACTGCAGGCCTCCCTGCTCAAACGAGCTGATAGCTTCTGAACACCATACACTACATACCAGCCACCATGCAGCACATCAACCTGTATAATGTCCAACAAGAGGTAACCACCTCACTGGACAATAAACACAGAAAAAAAAAAAAGGAGGACAGCCACCATGAGAGTTTTCTTTGTCTGGTTGAATCTCTTTGAGGACCCTAGCCACTGTGGACTTCCCTAGGCCAGTTTGGGAGGCAATTTGCCTGCAGGAGATGTCAAGGGAAGCTAGAGAGATAATATTGTCTCTTTGAGCAGAGGAGATGGATTTCATGATAGGAATGGGGAAATAAACTCATGAATGCAGGGTTTATATATATTGTCACATCACCAATTACATAAATATGTCATGACCAAGCACTTACATAAGGTATATAAGCATATTACAGCATCCTAGGGTCCAATGTATGTAATAAGAAGCATAAGTCAAACAACTGTCCCAATGAGTGACTGATTTGAAATGGCTGCCATTCACTCAAATATGGTCCAAATGTTTTGAGCCATAGGGTGATTCTGTAGCCCAGAGTGAGCTCTTTCTTTCATACTCCAACATGTTTAGATCAGGTTAGGGGGTATTGGGGAATATCAGCTTTAGTGCAAAACAAGCAAACATTGGGACAGTTGTTTGAGCCACTGTATGTACCTGAAGGTATCCACAGCATCCCAAAGGCTCCAGAAGTTGAGCCAGACAAGTATGGCAGCAGAGCAAATGTACCACATCAAGGTTGCTGGCTGGAAGACCATTGGGGCAAGTGACCTGAGCTGCAAAGTCCTGAGTGTGACAGAGTGCATGAAGGTGACAGCGATGGCAACAGGCATGTCAGGAGATGGTGTGCTATGGATGGTGATGGCAACAGTGGCATCATGAACACACCAGGTCAAGGTAGAAGCCAAGGAACCCTTTGGAGTGACCAGGCCAAGCCATGAGGAGTTGAGGGTGACAGAGAGTGCCAAGGCAGTGGCAAGGATGTCAAAGGTGATGACAGCACAACAAGTGGTGCATGATGTGAGTCGAATTGACTTGGATCGCGACCACTAGCTGTAGTAGATGATACAAGTCAGTATGGACAGCACCAGTGATCACTCTACAGCATACCTAGGCCATTTACCATGCCATCTAGACACTCTAAGCATCCCACAGGCCATGCCAATGTGGACAACTCAGGCCATGACCTACAAGTGTCAACAGCTTGAAGATTGACTTACCAGGTCAGACAACCACATTGCAACCACATCAGGCAAGTCAAATGTGCCACATACCTTGTACATAGCCCATAGAGGCTGTCAGTCCACTCCCATGACTGGAGGTGCCAGTACAATAGAATGGCAGGTCACCATGCACACTACAGCCAGAGCATCACTGGCACAAGTTGTGACTACCAAATATGGATATTGCTTGGACGCTGTGTACCCGCACTCGCTCACCACATTGAATTACCATGTCAAGATGATATTGGACACTATAGATGCAATCTACATATTGTGCAAGTATATTTTTGGTTACTCACACCTGCACATATAGATACTACCACCCCAAGGACTATAGACCATGCACACCAGGCAGGTCAGCACTTTAGCTGAGCTGCAACTGACCTAATTAGGAAGTCACACAACTGCACTGTGATGGACTACCTTGAATGACTACATACTCTGTTTATTGGTATACTTTTACCATTTCTCTTCTTAATTACTACCTTTTACTTAGACAAGCATCCTACCTATCAGCCTTATGCTTGAGGGGGAGTGTTGGAATATTCCATATTTGGTATATACAGCTTATGTAAGCAATAGCTACATCGCACCATAGTTACCTTAGTTCCTACTTAGTGACTTACTGAGTATTCTATACACAGTGAAGAAGAGAGTGTGGCAAGCATAGCTCAGCTACAACCCCCACATGAAGCCAAGATCACTCAGGACCAAGGCAACCCTATGGTGACAGATGTGAGTGCACTGAGCACATCACACGATCATCTAGACAATGAGGCCAAAGACTAAGAAGAGGAGACCAACAGGTTGAATGACACTGTGGACATGCTGGGTGATGACACACATCATCCTGACACACCCCCAGAGCTGCCCAATACAGCTGAGAGCATGAAGGAGCAGGGTGAGGGAGTGAGTGTAGAACAAGTCCAGGCAGAGATCCTGAGGTTGCAAAAGGTTACAACAACAGTGTTGAACTGGCCAAATGAAAGCACAGAGGAAAGCACACAGGTCATGAAGGTGATGGGCAAAGTTGGCAACAATGAAAGTCAACCAGGGAAATCCACAGAGCCCCCAGATGGTGTAGAGGCTGAGCAAAACACAAGCATCGTGCATGAGCACACTGACACTGAAGTTGACGGCATGGACCTTGGAGCACCCCCAATCATTGGAATTGAGAGAGAGAGGCTGGAACTGCATCATGAGGAGTCAGCCAAGGTGGAGCTAGCAAGCATGGACATGCATGAACAGTTGGTGATGGGAGCTGACGAAGGTGATCAGCACACACCACAGGTCAGCAACAATGTACCAGGCCAACTACTGTCACCTGAACCATCTAATGAGGCCATGCAGCAACAGGACAAGCCTCCAAGTGTCAAGCTCAAGGGGGAGCAGAGCTGGTTCTCAAGCTTCAACAATTGAGTTGCAAGTGAAGCAGACACATTGGGACCACCAGAGCACATTGAGGACACTGGGAACCTGTCAATGAAGCTGCAGAATGCATCAGAGTGCGAGCATGGACACCCAGAGCACAAAATGGTGTGGTACTCACCTGAAGAGCCTCCATGTGAGCAGTGTGCAACAGTATGTGAGTCAGCACTGACAGTGGCATGCCAGTGCAATGAAGACCCCAGGACTAGGCCAAAGAAGGTGCCAGGCACACCAGAATGCAAGGATGTCACTGAGGTGAACACATCCAATCGAGTCAGCAGGCCAGCCAGCAGCATGGGTGAAGAAGCCAAGCTGGAGGAGTTGGCATACCATGGACACATACTGGAGGGTCACAAGAAGGTCCCAGATCATCCAAAGGTTGAGACGAGCAAGTATGGTGGCAGAACAAACACACCATGTTGAGGTCACTGGCTGGGAGACCACTTTGGCAAGCAAGCTGAGCTGCAAGGCATCAAGCAGGACCAAGTGCACAAATGTGATGGTGATGGCATTGAATGCATTAAGAGATGGCACATGGTGAATGGCAACAGTGGCAGTGAAATGAGCATGCCAAGTTGAGCTAGAGGGTGAGAGAGCCATGCAGGCAACCAGACCAAGCCGAGAGGTGTTGAGGGTGATGGAAACTGCCAGAGTGATGGTGATGGCATCACTAATATTGAATTGTTCATGTATTATATTAATATAATTTTTATATTTAATTTTTAAATATCATAGTAAAATTTTATATTAATTGGGCCAGGAAAAAGATGTTTTAATAAATATATAATATTTATATATATAAATGAACACTATCATTGAAACATTTATTACAAACAAAGAGACTTGATAATTCAATTACACCTCTATCTAATACTTTAGATATAATATTACCAGTTAATAAACCTGCAGAAATGACAACAGTTAGAGAGTAAAAATGCTATAAAAGCAAAACTACTCCTACTACTACTCTTAATTGCTAGCAACTACAGAAATTAAAGATCCAAAACTAGATATAGTATTCCATCCTGCAAATGCATCTGGATAATCAGGTATTCTTTGGAGATGAGGGTGCATGGATGGTGCAATGAGCAGTGCATACAGCGAGTCAGAACGGCTCAGAACACAACCACTAGCTGAAGAAGTGATGGGTCAGTGTGAACAGTACAGATGCAAGACAAGCGATGTACCTAGGCCATCCAGACCACCCACCAAGCACTCAAAGTGGCCTATCAAGAAGCCAAACCCACCATGCCACTGAGGATGACTCAAGCCACAACCTACAGGACAACATCAGGACTCTGCATGTGGATGCACTCACTGGGTTGAATGATCATGTCGAGGCCAAATCGAGCTGATCGGACACATTGGATGCACTGTACAGGTTGTATATGACCTATAGAAGATGTTAGCAGGATCCCAGGGCACAAGACGCATGGACAACAGCACTAGAGGCAATCATGTGCACTAGTGGACAAGGCCATAGCCAAGGCATGACTTACAATATATGGACACCATGTGGATGCTGCACAATCAGGACTCAACACACAAGGACATGACATCAATCATACATACAGACTTTCAGTTGTTCATTGGGAACATTCAGCTAAGTAGTTTGTTTTTGTTTTTACTACTTATCCTCTGCAGGTGCAGACATACTTCCTTCTGTTTGAGGGGGAGTGTTGGACTATTTCATACAGTACAGTAGTACAGCAATAGGATTATGTAAGCCCAGGCATGCTTAGAACTTTTCATATGGTAGTGACACCTCAGCTGGTTTACCAACCACTGAGGTGAGTATACATACATCTATTATTCTTACCTTAGTACTGACTACCTACAGTACTTACTATTCAATAGAAAAAGGGGCTAGGGGAAAGGAAAAGATTAGAACATAACAGTGAGGTGTTGTCAGCATTGTCAGGTTGTTTGAGTCATTAGCTTTACAAGTCACTTTTTACTGCAGATACTGCAAATACCATGGGTACTAGTAGGCCTAAGTGTCACATTTCACTCCTTTTCCTTTCTTTCTCACTCTCCTCTCACTGTTGCCACTTATTTTCCTTGTTCACTTCACTGTCTGATCAACCAGACTCTTGTCATTCTTCATTATGCTTAGTCTAATCCAATCTGGACTTCTTTTACTCTTTTTAACTCACACACCATTCCTACTCATGCTCATATCTGATCCAACTCAGACTCTGCCTTCTCCCTTGTTCTTCCCAATATGATAGCTGGTCTGTGCACCTACCAGATAGGTATATAAGTCCTTGTTGTCTAGTCCTATACTTTAAACTAGACTTACCCAGTATTCTTTGACAATCTACTGCCCTTCTCTTGCTCTCAATGCTCAACTACCAGCAAGGACCTCTTCTTGACTGGAAGTACCCTCATCACTGAAGGAAGACTCTCAACATCTTTTTCTCTTATCTCTCTATAGGAAGACCCTTCAGATAATGTCCTCTGTCCTGAAAGTATCAGTCCTTCACCCTCTTCATCTTTGTACCTTCATTTGCTAGGTCTATGCTCATCCCTACCCAGGCCAAGCATAACAGGTGGTATGGGTACAGGTATGGTCACAGGTCACAAAAATATATCCCATATCTGTACCTACACAGGCAAGGGTGCCAATACCCACACAGATTACCCATATCTATGACATTTCCTAGCTAGAGGCACTAAACAAGTAGACTTGGAGATGCCCAGAAGCTAGAGGGGATACTTCGAGGTCAGAGGGAACACCTGGATGTCAGAGGAGAGACATGGAGGTTAGAGGGGACACTCTGGAGTTAGAGAGGGTGTTCTGGAATTGAAGGGAACAAAACAGGAGGGGGTGAGGATATCAGCCTCAGTATTATGATTTGTCTCTTTTCTTTCTTCTATTTCCTTTTCTTACTATTGCCACTGATGTTTTCTTGTTTACTTTGCTGTCTGATCAGCTAGACCCTTTGTCATTTCTCCTTAGTTCATGTTAAATCCAACCCAAACTTCCTTTATCTTTTCTGACCTGTGTGTCATTGATGCTTATGCCTTTGTCCAATCCAACTCAGATGTCTCATTGTCTCTTCCTTGTTCTCTCCAAATACAATAGCTGGTCTGTGTACTCTTAGGATAGTTTTTAAACCCTTGTCATCTAGCCATTTACCTTAAGCTAGACTTACCTAGCATACTCTGGCGATCTACCACCTTCACCTTTGACCCTCACTCCTCATCCACTAGCAAGAATCTCTTCTTGACTGGAAGTACCCTTGTCACTGTAGAAAGATCCTCAACACCCTTCACCCTTGTCTCTCCAAAGGAAGACCCTTCAAATAACATCTCTTGTCCAGAAGGTATCAGCTCTTCACTCTCCTTTCCCTCACTCCTTCAACTGCTAGGTCTACACTCATCTCTACCCAGGCCAAGCATAACACTCAGTGATACAGGTGGCACACTGTACCCTTGTGTGCTCTCAGTCCTCTCAGAGGTCAGACAAGTGGGACAAAGGAGCAAGAGAGAGGGAGGTGGAGGTGGTGCAAAAGTGATGATATTGAGGCTGAGGAGGGGAGCTCTCAGTACAAAACTAAATACATAACCAGGAGGACAAATAAAGAAGAGGATTACCATATATTACATGACAGGAAGACAAATGAAGCACATGGTATGGAGAGCTAATCAAACAAAGACATACATGAATAGAAATAACAAACTAAAAAGGCTAGAAAGGTGTTGATCTCATCAGAGCCAGAGTTAGAGCAAGCAAAAAGCAAAAAGAAGGATATATAGAATCATAGAAAGCACATAGGAGGTTGTGGGAGTTAGGAGATCAGAGTAGGCAACAGAGGGGTCAGAGTAGAGTATCAGAGTGGGAGTAGAGCATGGAGCATGACACTAGGATAGACTGTTATATTCTATACATCTACTTCAATTACAACCATATATTTCCCAAGTTTCTTCAAGTTGTCCAGGCTGGAATATCTTTATAGAACATAGACAGAACTATGCAGCTAAGTACCTTTCTAGGGTAGCTAGATTGACTGGGCTACTGACTAGTGTTGGCCAGTACTGGATGGAGGATAGGCTGGTTTGCTGAGTCCTCAAGAATAGATATTGAAGGATAAACAAGCACAAGTCCTGCTGAGTCTTGTACTCTTCCTCTCTGCCATACAAAGGTAACTCCAGACTATTACATCCTTTCCAAATAAGCTCCCCATGAAGGTTGGAACCACAATGAGCATTGCAGTGCAGCACTGCATGCATTGGACTTTTGTCACTCTTACATACTGTCAAAAGTTGAACAGGATGGTAAAGACAAGCTTGTCCTGCTCATCAACCATGTAGGATTTCCCAGTGTCACAGCTTTGGATGTACATGGTAGAATTAGTGTAGCTTCCTTTGTACTTCATGAAATTGATACTATTAAGCATGATCTTGTGATAATTTCCTTGTAATAGATGTTCTAGGATGATTGTGCAACTGAAGGGATTTGGATCAGTACAGTCAGGTATCAGTCCAGAAGTGGACTTACTATATGAAGGAAATTGAGAGAATACTATCAGAGACAGGATGGAGAGTCAAAGAGAGTTCTGACACACCTGTGGTGAATTGATTGATCAGAGGAGTATTTGATTTGTTTCCATTCTTTGACTTGTGGAGAACCTCTATAACATAGACTCAGTTGCAATAGGTTGAAAGATGGTGAGCACTGACTTGCATGCCATACTGATTTATACTGTCCCTTGGGTAATGCCCACTGAAGTTTGAGGTTTCCTTGTAACAACAACATCCATTCCTCAAGACTTAGTAGTGGCCACCATGGCCCCATAGTTGTGTTCACAGCGCCCCAACATAAGCCTTACTTTGCCTTTTGGAACAAATGAGAGGAGAACCCCAAGCTCCATGTCCATTTCTTCATGCTCCTTGGGTAGAAAGTTATCTACCAGCTCAAGATCAGACAAGTATTCATTGCTCATGAGGAAGAGTGATAAGATTCCCAGCTGCAACAAATGAGCAAATGAACAAACATAGTACAAGTAAAGCCTTGAACGCCACAAACTAACAACTTCCATTCTGTACTTAATGACAATCGGCAATTGATATAACTCTAATTCGACACTCCGATGGAAGCATACCCAATCTCACTGGCGCGGCTCCAGCGCAATCTCCTCACATTCCTTTGGGATCTATACTAAATTGACGCCCTGTCATTGGACCTAATCCGTTGCCTCGTACGCCGCATTGTGAACGCTGACACTGCGCCCGCTAGGGTCTGCCGCGCAACCCCAATCCCCGCGTGGAACCCAGCTGGACTGTCATCAGGACCCATAATATGTGGGGTGAAACACTGTCGAGAACGCACCGTATAGTTGTCTTGGCCGCGCTGTCAGACGGGAAGTGAGCTAAGGAAAGAGATTATGTTCAAGTCAGTCTCGGATGCTGCCGCTGCGATGCGGACGCTTTCTGACCTTCAAATATTTCGCGAATGTAGTAAGCCTCCTTCGTATCGGGCGTGTTGAAGGGCCAGCGTTCAGCCCGTTGCGAAAATGCCTCGTCCGAAACGGCCGAAGCAACATGATCCTTTATTCTGCGGAGCGATCTCAACAAACGCATGCGATCACCGTATGGATAGTGCACACGTACCCATCAATCCATGAGTACCCAACCCCGTCGGAAAGCTGTTCCTTCTGGCGCCAGAGAATCGATTTAGGCAAGTAGGGCTACGGATCAGAATGTCAGCAGTCATAAGCGGAACATCTTTCATCGTCGGTGCATCAGTCACCTTTCCATCAGGGGACCTGTCAAAGGCTTTACGGAGGATGTACTTAAAGGGGCCATCAGTCCTCGGTCCCTGTGCGGCGAGTCAAGGGTCGACGGACCTTTTCCATCTTTGGACGACCGTCTTCATCGAACTCCTGGGAGGAACCCTTTGAGAACTGTTTGGCCTTCGGATCGATGTCCATCACAACATCCAAGAACGCCTTGTCAAGGTATGGCACACGTGCCTCCAGTCCCCATGCCATAGTCGCCCTGTGAGATACGTTTCGTCAATATCCGGGGGTGAATAACCGAGGGAATGAAAAGTGGGCAGACTTGTTGGTACGGAGACAGTCGGCCGCATGGATGTTTTTCAGTCGACGTACACACTCCTGGTGGAATGCCTTGCTGTCGGGTGCAGCGTGGAAATACAGGTACCCTGCCAGTTCCTCGGTTGTGGTCATCTCGACGTTACGCGATCGTTACGCACCTCCAAGGGCTTCATCGCTGCCTTCCCCACTCAGCACCATTTTGACACCCGTAGCCTTGACCTTGCGACTGAGAAGGTACATGGGTACGCTTGCCCGAACGGTTGTCACATCGTAAGTCTCGAGGTGATAAATGACGTCTGGAATTGCATCCAGTCCTTCCTGCACGGTGAAGACGAATTCGTGGTGGATGGTTCCCAGAAAGCGTGCCACCTTCTTCGCCGCTAAATGGTCTGGCGCGTTTTCCAATCCAATGGAGAACGAGTGGAACTGGGGCCAGGAAGCAAACAGGGCGGCTACTCGGCTAATAGGTTAACATTGCGTAAGCTCGCATAAGAACGATTTCTCACCTTGTTCGCTTAGATCATCTAATTTTGGTGTTGGTGGACCGCTGCTCGCCTCTGCCAGCTTGCGTTTACGGGCCTCGAATTGTGCCTGTGCGAGTTTTTCTGTCTCCCGCGCAGCGATGGCAGCGATCAAGCTGCTGTCCAAGCCGCCACTTAACAAGACCCCGTACGGCACCTCGGACATCAACCGTTTCCGGACGGCTGCTTCCAAGGTCTCGCGAATCAGGGTGTAGTCTACCTCCTTGTTTGGGGTAGGCGCGTTCTCTTGATCGCCATGGATCCATGATGGGCGATAGTAACGCGTAGTAGAGTTGTCCCGACTGTCAAACACGTGACCGGGAGGGAAGGATATGATTTGGTCGCATTCGTCTGCAAGCGCCTTGAGCTCGGACGCGAAATAGGTCGCTCCTGGTCGAATCGAGTTCCAACCCTGAAAAAGGGGGGTGATGCCAATGGGATCACGGGAAGCAATGATCCTGGAAGGCGTCACGGACTCGTCCAACAAGACAAAAGAGAAAAATCCGTCGAGGAAAGTGGGGACGTCTCTATCGTATTTTTTGTACTTGATGAGCCGGCCTATGTCAGCCGAGGGATGAGCGAGGGGCGGGCGGGCGGCTCACTAGTGGCAAGATGACCTCGCAATCCGAGTTTGTCTTGAACTTGACGTCCGGTCCAAGGTTCTTGCGATGCAGGAGGTGGTTGTAGATTTCACCGTTTACGGTGAGGGCAACCTTGCCGTCCTCGCTCACGAGGGGCTGAGCACCGCTATCTGTACACATGTGACATGTGAGATTGCTCCTCCAGAACCAAGATACGCTACGGACCGACACCGACGATAGCAAGACGTTCGTGGCAGAGTACGGCATCCTTGCCTACGTAGCAGCCAGACCAGTCTGGGCCGCGATGGCGGAGGCGTTTCGACAATCTGATGCAACGAGCACGTTCTATGCCCGAATTCGCGATTCCGTGTACTGCAAAGATGCCACACATGGATGAGACGAAGGAAGGATGCGAGTCATTCGCGTTGAGCCTTGGCTTAAATACGATTCAGGGGATCTAGTCTGAACTTGGCTTACAAGAACTCACAATGTCATTTCTCATATCAGGCCTGCCATGTTGTCCCGGTCTCACCGGCACCCTGAGGGGGGCATGCCGAATATCTGATATATAGACGCCAATCTTGCATCCATTTCGTTGTTGTTGTTTTCACCCGTCTTGTTCTTCCCACTAGAACACGTTACTCCGAGTCTCTGTGGCGCCTCGCTGCTATCGCAGGGCCATAGGCGCTCGCAACTCTTTTAGAACAATGCCAAGCATGCCACTGGCGCCCGAGGTGATCGAGTAAAGTGCTCAGCAACGTTTGAAGAGAGAATGGAAATCACAGCATACTTGCTGCTTGCTGCACGATTAGGTGATGAATTAGGTGATGAACCACCAGCCCGTTTGCTGGCACAGGATGGCAGACGGGCCGGCATCTGTCGGCAGAAAAGTGTACTGAGAGGTCCGTCACGACCATATATAGCATCATCGGCAACTCCATTCATTTGGCCACAGGCGAACCAATCGCTGCTTCAGAACGTGCAGAAGGTGGTGTCAAAACGTTATGCTGTTAGACCGCTCGACAGATTATATCTCTCAATACACTTTTCTGCCGACAGATGAAGCCCGCCGCAGTGCCATCCTGTGCCAACAATTGAAAATAGAGTTAAGGCTTAGACGCCAATGGTGCCTGGGCTGTCTTAAGTGTTGCCGCGGCCGCACAAGCCTTAACTCCATTGCTATAGACGCGCCCTCAACGCACCCTCAGGTCTTTATTCAGTGGATTTGCCCCACCTGAGTGCTTCTGGATTTCCCCGAGCCACGCTGGGGAGATCATACCACAGACGTCCTGATCTCACGAAAGTGGAGGGTCAGGAGGCTGAATGTCTTGGTGCCACTACCAATCTGCAAAAGCAGTCGAAACAGACAGTGGTTGCATAACTGTCCTGTAAGGGAGGAAGCCACCCTATTGGTCAATTGTGGCCCTATGCGACACTTAGATAGCCACTTCTCTTGTTGCTAGACCGCTCGACAGATTGGCACCCGTGGTGGACACATTCGGGTATGCTTATCGCACAGACGGACACAAGCAATCTGTCGAGCGGTCTAACAGCATAACGTTTTGACACCACCTTCTGCACGTTCTGAAGCAGCGATTGGTTCGCCTGTGGCCAAATGAATGGAGTTGCCGATGATGCTATAT
>JBBPLV010000797.1:0-14144 GCA_038089975.1 Boletellus ananiceps | reverse complement strand
CCTTGTTGCTGCAGGAAGACCCTCCAGATAATGTCCCTTGTCCTGAAGGCACCAGCCCTTCATCCTTGCCCCTTTGTCTGCTAGGTCTGCACTCGTCCCTACCTGGGCCAAGCATAACACTTACCTCTTGTACACTTCATTCTGAATATTGATCCTAGTCCTTTTCTCTGGCCTTCCATCAGTCCTCCTCTTGTCAGATTCTGTCTCTGACATTCTCTTCCCTTCATCTCCAATCTCTAACCTCAGAGGACTGAGAGCACACAAGGGTACAGTGTGCTACTCCACATTGCTAAGACCAATGTCCTTGACACCTCCATCATCTCTATCATTCCAGACCCCTCTCATCCATCATGCCCCTCTCATCCACACCTCTGACTGACTGGAGTGGAGCAGAGAAGAACAGGCTCTAACAAATGACCAGAGTCCTTGCAATTGCCATGACTTGCATCAGAGAAAGTGGAGAACAGCTCAGAGGTGGAGGAATCAGGAGAGTAGGTGATAGTGTAGTTCATAGTCTCCTTGATATAGCAGAAGAGGTGTTTGATCACATTCCAGTAGGTGACTCCTAGATCTGAAGTGCATGAGGCAAGTTGACCAACAGAGATAGCAATATCTGGACATGTAGTGCTTAAAAGGTACTGCAATGAACTGATAGTGCCTCCATAATTGACAGAGTGCATGAAAGCACATTCATCCGTGATCCTGGGACTCTACTCATGAGATAGACACAGTCCTGGTTCTATAGGCATTGACACAGGCTTACAGTCAGCCATATTGAACTGAGAAAGGACATCAAGGGATTATTTGCATTGGAAGATGGTCAGAGAACATTTGGACTAGTCACGATCAATTTTGATACCTAGCATCTTGGTGGTAGGGCCCAGATTGTGCAACTTGAAGTGTTTCCACAAATCCTCAATGGATTGCTTGATTGTGTCCAGAGACTTGGAGGTGAACTATCATCCACAAAGACAGATAGGACAATCTGGACATCATCTCGAATGAAGACATAGACAGCTACATCAGAATATGTCTATGTAAAGTCCAAAGACTCAAAAGTCATGTACATCTTGCAATTCCAATTATTTCCACCTTGTTTCATCCCATAAAGTGACTTCTGCAACAAGTAGATGAGTTCTTTGAGGTTGTCCTCTCCAAATCCCTCTGGCTGCTCTATATAGATGTCACAATCCATTTCACCATTGAAGTAGGTGTTGGAGATGTCAACAGACCACAGATGAAGGTTGTGGATGACAGCCAGCACAAGGATGACATGGAGAGTGGGGAGGCATATTGTGGGAGCAAAAAACCTCAAGGTATTCATATCCAGGATACTGGAAGAAGTCTTGGTGATCAAATGGCCCTTAAAATGCTCAAAGGAGCCATCAATACAATATTTCTTGGTGAAAACCCACTTAGAGCTAATAACTGGACAATCCTTGGGCCTAGGGACAAGTTTCCATGTGCTGTTTGCTTTGTGGGCAGCAAGTCTATTGAGTGTGGCTTGTTTCCACTCATTCATCTCATCATTTTGCGAAACCTCCTTGTATGACCTTGGATGAGCTGTATTTGTGCTCAAGCATTGTACAAAATCAGCCTCTTGTCATCTGAATCTTCTGCATCCTGAGAGAGCTGGGCAGGGCTCAGCTTCCACCATTCTTGAAGAGCCTGACGTGTTCTGTGAGATAAACAAGCCCCAATGCCAATAGGGCTTGGTATGGGTTCTGGAAGAGGTGCTGGAGGTGGTGTCTGTAGCAAAGCAGCTTGGATAGGAATGGGTGTCCTGGGTTCATCATCCTGTTCTTCTGCAGGATCAAGTGCCCCCCCAGGATGTAGAATCCCATGCACAGAGATGTCACCATCAATGTCATTGTCTGCAATAGCCACAGGTGGCACATGGGTAGTGGGAATAGCAACAGGGAGTGGATTGGGTTGTGATTTGGTGTGTTCATCAAAATCAGCTCACTCTGATATCACTGTGTGCTTTGTGGACAGATTGTAGAACTTCCAACCTTTGTATCCATCTGGATAGCCAATGAAGACACATTTCTTGTAGTGAGGATGTAGAGCAGTGCATTTGTCTTTCTGGATGTGCACATAGACAGTGTGTTATACAAGGCATACCTCAAGGGATTGTCTAGGACTAGACTAACAGGCAGGATGCTCATGAAGAGGTACAACTCAGTCTGAAGGGACACAGGGGCTATACAGTCAAAGACTGGACTAAGTCTGTATGGTCTGAGACTAGTTGAAGAGACTAAGGACGAGAGCTCAAGGGAGAACTCAGACTGGGAGGTGACTCAAGAGTATGCTAGATTGTACAGATCAAGAATGTAGTACATGGTTTGTACCTAAGGTTTATATAATGAGACCTTGTGTGCACAGACCATGTATTGTAAAAGGAAGAACAAAAGAAAAGACAAAAGGAGATCTAAGTTAGATCAGATGATTACATGATCAAGATGACAGTGAAGATAAAAAAGGAACAATAGAAGCTTTGAGGTCATTCATGATAAGTAAAGTATGAATGTAATCATAGATGAATAGACCAGGGATATAGGAGTGGGAAGGATAAAGGCAAGAGATAAGGAAAAGGTGTGAATAAAGGTAAGAAATTGTAACATAGTGTAGCCCCATACATGAAGGTGAGATATATCTGGCTTGTGTCCATGCCCTAACTCATAGAGTGTGAAATCATCGAGCATGGCAGTGGGACATCTGTTCCACACATGGACAAGTGCAACTAGTGCTTTGCCCCAGAATGCCATTGCCAGACCAGATTCCTTCAGCATGACTGTTATCTGCTCAGAAAGGATATGATTAGCACATTCTGCAACTCCATTCTGCTGAGGACAATCTCAGACTGTGTGTTGGCATTCTATGCTGTATTCCTGGGTGGATTTGAGCATGGCATTGCTCATATTCCCCTCCCTTGTCATTACACAGAGTTTTGATGTGTTGCTCCATCTGGTTCTCTGTGAACACCTTAAACTGCTTAAAAGCATTGAAAACATCTGATTTCATGTGAATGGGTAGAACAAAGTGATATCTGCTGTAGTTGTCAATAAATGTCATCCAATAGTGAAAGCCAGAGAATGTGGAGTAGGGAATAGCATGTACATTGGAGTGAACAAGCTCAAGAGGACAAGAGGCACAAGAGTGAGAGCTATGGAATAGATTGGCATGCATTTTGCCAGCAAAGCATGGCTCACAGATAGGATCAGGTGCAGACTTGCTTTCCAGCTTCATCCCAATGACCAAATTGCACTCCAACAGTGATTTGACATCTGTGGAATTGTAGTAGGCAAAGTGACAATGCTAGAGGGATAAATCAAGAGGCATAGTGGTTGTAGCATGTGCATACTCAGTCACAGACTCAGTTGTGCCATCCAGAAATGTGACATTGTTGCTGTCAATGGTGGCAATGAAAAGTGGGGGCCCACATGCTCAAGAGAAGGTCAGATGCATTGCATTGATATGAACAATGAATGATGCATGATGAGTTAGATACCACACAGCAAGGAGGTTGTCGTGTAGTTGTGGGATGTGTAAAACATTCATAAACTCGACTGCTCTACACTTCTTTCTGTTGACAACTGGATGGAAGACCACTGAACCAACTCCATCTGAATAGATGATGGTATTGTCAGTGAGCTTGATAGGAACACATTTGGGTGTGTAATTGTGCAGCCAGTGTCAATGGGACATCATGTGAGAAGTGGTTCCAGTCATGGTCAGCATTGAGTTGAAGTGGTGTAAATGAATCAGAGTGGTCCATAGAACGAAGACTTGTATTGCCAGCCCTTTCAATGACTTCCTGGGATCTAGTAGATGGAGTGGAGGTGGTGTTGGCTGTCTCACCCTTTTTCTACTTGTAGTACTTTTTCACTTGCTGTAGTGAATAGCACTTGCATTGGTAGTGCCTTGCCTTCTTGCAGAACACACATGGCATATTTGAAGTGCATGCGCAGCCAGATGCAATAGAGAGAGCTGAGTTGGTGTGAGTGGATGTAGATAGGGTATCCAAGTGAGGGCGATGGTTGATTTTCTCAGTGTAGAAAGCAGCCTTGACCTTGTCTTTGTTGAGATCAGTGAGGAGGACAAGTGATGAGATCAAATGGGAGTAATCCATGCCAAGGGCATGAATCATTGCCATACAGGTCAATTCAGCATTCAGAGTCTTCATATCAAAGGAAGTGCCATACAAATCTTGGATTCGGAGCATAGACTCCTCAACTTGAGCTACAAGTGTAGAGAGGCTCTCTTCAGCACACTTTCAAATGCTGAAAAATTTGTCATAGGTGACAAAATGGCTGCTGGCCTTCTGCTGGAGAAAGACCTTCTTGAGCACTGCCCAAGCTTTGGTAGGGTCGTCCTGGTCAGCTCAGATGTGAACTTGTTGGTCTGGAGTGATATTGAGCATGTGCTTGCCAGCTGCCTTGTCCTGCTTGATATCCCAAGCAGTTTGCTCAGCACCAGCAGTGGCTGGATGGGTCTCCTTTCCATTGATGAGTCTTCAAAGGCCCTTGGAGCAGAACAGGACCTTGGTCTCCTCACTCCATGTGATGTAGTTAGAGCCAGTGAGGTGCTGGATGCAATGGGAGTGATGCTGGGGATCAGATGATATGGTTTTCAATAGAGGAGGTTGGATAGCAGTGAGAAAATGCAGAATATAGAGCAAATGGATGGTCTTTGAATTATTTGCATTGATGTTGTGAGATGAAAAGATGTGACTAGAGTGTAGGACTCATAATGTGTTAACAGCTAGATTCCCTCAGCTAGAGCTCACTACCAGAAACTAATGTATTCAAGTAGAATAGCTAGACATACCTGGAGCTTAATGTCAAAAACTAAAAGACAAAGACAAAGAGCTCTGGACTACATCTGGAGTGCTACAACAATACTACACATTAATACCACACTACAAGTGGCTGAGAACATGACTAAGTAAAAGTCCCAAAAGTGCAGAGTGCAAAATAAAGAAATGCAACAGTGAGTTCAACAGCCTTGGCTTCATTGATGCTAAATGCCAAGAATTCCATACAGACCAGGACAATCATTGACCAGGTGCTGATTCAAGTTGCTTGTACTATGGCATATGGAGTACAAGGACCACCACCACTTTCATGCCCTCTTCCTTGGAGCCACTCTATAATCACCCTTGCTATTGCACAAAAAAAAGTGCATTAGAATTAGGATGGGTGTTTGGACTGCACTAATTCCTTGGATGTCTTTGGTTAGACAATTCAAGCTCTAGAAGAGTGGAGGGGTGATGTCTTTGTGCTACTTGACTCATCCTAGGATATTGAAGTGGGTAAGTTCTTGGACAGGTGAGAAAGATATTGCATCAAGCACTTTGCTCACATCTGCTAAGTCTGCTCACCAACTTGCCTGGATTGCAATAGGATGTGCTATACACAAGCTAGATCACAGACATTCTGGAGAGGCCTCCCACCCAGAAGAGTGGGTAGTGAGAGGCATTCCCTTGATGACATCCAATTGAAGTAGTCCACAATCATCACCCCACTTTAGTTGGAAGTTGGCTTCATTTTGTAATAAATGCTATTTGCATCAAGGGTAGATGTCAGCAGCATTCTTGAGTGAAGACATACAGCACTTTGCTTTGCATTGAGTAAGACAATTAAGAGTTCCTTGTTGGGATATATAGTCTTGCAAGTGAGAGTCTCAGCAGACTTGGCCAGATCCTCTGCAGAGGCTCCAAAGGACTGTATGATTTGCCAAAGGACAGGAATGTTGAGCATGCAGGCAGAGGTGTCCTGAGCATCTGACTCACCAAACTCAAGATTCCCAAGGAATAGTTGAATTGCACCCAAGATACTAAAAATGAAAGATACATACTTGGGCTTGAAACTCAGTATTTTTGAAGGTATTCCAGAGATCATCCATGGCAATATTATCATCATGAAATGGACTAGTAGGGAGATGGTAGCAACTAGAGGAGGTGAGGAGGATGGAATCAAAGGGACCTTTGAGGACAAGCACATCTCTCTTTATAAGAGACATACAAGGTGAGAATTGTGTAGACTAAAGGCAAGCACCTTGACTACACTGATATGGCTGTGATTGTTGAAGTGGAGTTCAATATAGGGTGTGCATCAAAAGAGTCAAGATTTTAATCTGCTCCACAACCTTTCTCTCTTGACTATAGTGAGCAAAGAGGTAGAAAATTTGATCAATGAGGTGAGTAGTGGCATCAAAATAGGAGAGAAAATGAAATGGGATGTTGCACATACTGAGGAATGATTGCCTGAGACTGGATGTGCCTTCTCATAAGAAGATGAATCTTTGCAGCCTGCTCATGTATGTAAGGCTGGGAAGGGCAGTAGGAGTCTGCAAGGCCAAGCTTGATATCCTTGTAGTATCTTTCCTCATACTCTTTTGTGCTTGAATTGTTGATGATAGAGAGTCTTGCAATTTCAGCTTCTTCTTGGACATGGACATGGCCATCTTTAGCACAGAATAGATTTTGGCTGCAGGTTGTGCCAGTTGCTCCATCATCAGAGCCTGTACCAATCATTCCTGCATATCCCATATGATATGTACTTGTATGACCATGTTATTGTAGACCAGGTTCACTGTCTTGAATTGCAGTTCTTGTGTGCAAACCTATACAACATGGAGTTGCTATTTGAATTGGATGTGGCCCGTTCTGGATGGGAAAGTAAGGCTTGTGCCAAGGACAACATTGGATAGTAGTGCTTGGATCACTGCATGGTAGCCTTAAGTTGAGGGATGATTCATGGCCCTGAGAGCAGTGTTGATGGTGCTATGTCAGCTTCAAGTGTGGAGAGTGATTTTTTTAACAACATAGACAGAGCATCCATGCCAAAATGCACTTTGAGCTATAGAAACAATTGCTGTCAAGTCACCCTCTCCTTTGCCCAATGTCTCATTCTGTTCTGACTATGAGTACCTTTCCTCACTCCCTAGGAAGCTCTAAATCCTAGCTAAACCCTAGGTTTCCATATCAAGCAATCTCTCTTTCCTCTATTGGACAATATATCACTTCTCTTTCTTGGAAGGACATATGCACTAGGGGTTCACCTGGCCCCTTTGCTCCTGTTATGCACTCACCTTACCTGTCTTTCTTGGAAGAACACATGTACCAGGGGTTCACTTGGTCCCATTGCCCCTATTATACACTCAGCTCATTTGTCCTTCTTGAAAGGACACATACACCAGGGGGTCCACTTGGTCCCTTTGTATTATGTGAATGCATAGCTCTTAGGTTTTGTATTAGAGCCTGTTCTTCTCTACTCCCCTCCAATCAGTTGGAGATGTGGACAAGAGGGGTCTAGAAGGATGGAGATGACAGAGGTGTTGAGGACATTGGTCTCAGTGATATGGGATGGCATGCTATACCCTTGCATGCTCTCAGTCCTCTGAGGTTGGAGGTCAGACAGAGAAGGAGAAGATGTTGGAAGTGGAATCTGACAGAGGTGGACTGAAGAGAGAAGAGGAGGGAACAAGCTATTGTCAATTAATGAGATATTCAGACTGAAGTGACAGGAGGTAAGTACAAAGCTTATATACTTTGGAGTCTGAGGCTATATACTATGGATGACTGAGATGGAGGTTGGAGAGGACCAACACTGGATCACTAATGCAATGTCAGTGCTATGAATTACTAATGAAGTACAGAACTAAAGTAAGGAGGTGATGTTCAGAACTGGTGATAGGATATACTGGCCATGAGTACAGAGCACAGGAGTCAGAGGTAAATGGAGATAAGAGATTGTATATATGAAGATAAGATAAGATGTACACTAATAGTCAGAAACAGGATCAGAGATAGGGGTATTGGAGCAGAGGAAGAGGTGGAGGAGCAGAGGTGAGGATCAGAGTGACACAGGATATGATATTTTGATAGTTCCAATAGTAGTTCTGACCATTTGTAAAAACAGAACAGCACATGCTCAATAGTAGTGTGGAGAATAGTAGAGATTTGGTATTCACCATCCTCTCATGGACTAGCGGAGGGAAGAAGCTGCATATATATTTGTGCAGAACTAGCTGGAGAAATGCTATATATAGTACAGGGCACATATAAATACCTAGGTAGAGCAGTACTCAATATAAGTAGTAAACCCAAAGTGGATATTGAACATTGCCTAGTATGGTAGTGTAGGAGATTGTCACGACTGTGACAAGTCTGACCTACTCTGATGCAAGTAAGTCTTCTTCAATGTCTTCCACCCTCACTATGCATCTCTTCCCCTCCACCTCTGACTTGGATCCTGTTAGCTGTCTGGACCTTTACTGTACCTTGTGCTCCATCTTTTATACCTCATGCTTTGTCCTATCTTTCTATCAGTGTCCTGTCTTGTATCTGTCATGTACTATATGATACCTTCTCCTTCTCTATTAGTATCCTCCTCCTTTGTAGAAGTATTTAAGCTACAGTCACTGAGGGCTTATCCCTCAGTTCAAATATTGATTAAGTTCCCTCCTCACTTGCTCCCTCTGTCCCTCTGTTGGATTCTGACTCTGACTTCCCTTGCCCCTTCCCACTGTCCTTCTGCCTTCAGGCCAGTCAGACCTCTGCCCCTCTGCTGTCCCTCTGCCTTCAGGCCAGTCAGACCTTCGCTCCTCTGTCCTCTGAAGTTTGAGGACACAGAATGCATAAGGGCACAGCATGCCCCTCACATCACTGAAGCTGCAGTCCTCATTTGTCCTTGTCCCCTCATTTGTCCACCACTTACTGTAACCCCCCATGCACTCTCTGCCTTGTTGGAGCAGAGCAGAGCAGTTCAGACCTTGACAGAGATGCAACAGTGAGAATGAGACACTACTGTAGGAGTGTAGTGCAAGTGTCCAACAGTGGAAATACTATAAGTGGAACTTCCTGAGATAGAAGGCAGAAGTACCTCAGGAGAAAGAGTCTCTCTCCAATAGCAGATACAAAGGGAACACTAGATAGATAGCATCATCTAGGTGAGAGGGAAAGATAGATGGAGCAAAGATAGAGGAGTCATACTGTAGACCATATTAACCAAGGATGAAGTTTGTAACACTTTGCCCCTATCATACACTCACCTCACCTGTCCTTCTTGGAAGGACACATACACCAAGGAGTTCATCTGGTCTCTTTGCTCCTATCATACACTCAGCTCACATGTTCTTCTTGGAAGGACACATGCACTAGGGTGTTCACCTGGTCTCATTGCCTCTATCATACATTCAGCTCATCCATTCTTCTTGGAAGGACACATACACCAGAGGGTTCACCTGGTCCCATTGCCCCTATCATACACTCTCATAACCTAGAGACAGTGCTCTTGTGTGTGTCAGATAGAGGTGGCTGAGTCCAGGTCATGTGCTCATATCAAGAGTGTACTGCATACATGCTAAAGCCAGATAGCTGTGTGGCACAGTACTAGGTGAGACAGGAGCAGTGAGGTCAAGAAGACAGATGAGGTGGCAGTGGCCAGGCTGGTGAACAGCCAGCAACAAAGCATGGATGCTGTTCAAACCCACTAGGTAAGACAGGAGCTGAGGTCAACATGGGTGCACCTGGTCATGCCTGATATAAGGAGGGTTATTCTTATGGATGATGCTGAGAATGAAGACAAGATTGAGCTGCCTGACAATTGGGACATGATTGACATTGACTAGAATTGTTTGCATACACTGTGTACTTAATTATACCAGACCCATGTACTCCTTGTGTGTACCTATGAAAGTGAAGACCAATAGGTTGGTGAGTCTAGGTATTGTATGGGTACAGGTACAGGTTATTGTCATGACATCCATGGGCTTACCCATGCCAATCACTACTCCTTGTCATATTTGGTTGGACACTTGTACCAAGACATCACCATCTTCCTTTTTTTTCTATAATATTTATTCACTTTCATCATTGGTCTAATGCTTGTACCATGTTCAGAGTATTAGTATATTATTCTAGATTTTGCTTGCATTCTGGTACCAGTTCTGACACCCAGTTCTAGAATTTAGTTCCAGAATTCATTGCTCAGTATAACATATAAATATATTTGTTCCTCATCATGTTAACTCACTTTTCATTCTTGGCCAGATGCTCATACTGAGTGCTCACCAAGTTCCTTTTCTCCTATTATTCTTAGATAGTCCTCTTTCTCTTATCATTTATACTTGCCCTGTCATACTTTATCACACACCTGTACTAGGAGATTACTGAGTCTTTTGTTCCCATCACCTATCATTGGTTTGGATGATTGTACCAGGATATGAAAAGTTCCATTTCTCTTGTCATTCTTTGTCTGACATCCATATCAAGTTATGAGTACTAGCCTATATTCTGGCTTTCATTCTAGTCCCAGAACTAGTCCTACAACTAGTATGCTCCTAGGCAATTTACTGAGCAGGCCATATCCTGAGCTTACAACATGGTCAGTATCCATGACATCTAGAGACTTTTAGGCATTGTACAAATGGAGTATGACAGGAAGTCCCCCCACCAAGACAGGACTCAGAACCATCCTTTCCTTGTCCATCATATGACCTCCTGATTGTGATCTTCTACAGATTGGCCACCAGCTTGCTGGAATCAGAGTCCCCCCTGCTTAGTACATGCATGGCCCAGACATTGACTATTTCTGCCAGCATGGTGGTGGCAACTGTGACCCACTCCATCATTCCCAACTTTAGAATAAAGAAGGCAATCTACAATTGTAGGCCCAAGAGATCTTGGAGCAGATGTACTATGACATCTTTGTGGAATCTCTGAACCAAAAATCCAGCATGCATGGCTCCTAGACCAACATCCCTGCACCTCTTTGTGAACAGCAGGCTGTTGAAGCATTATACACTGTCCTCCACCTCCCATTTACTGCATGTCAGCTCATTGTCCTTGATGACCAGCATCAGCTCCAACAATTTGATCATTTCTTTCCTCTAGAACCTGTCTATTATCTTGGCCAAAACTTAAAAAAAAGCCAAGTACTTTCATGACTACATGGCTCTCATTTCCAACATCACCCTCTAGGCCAAATTCTGTCTTTGGAATGTCCTTAAGAACAAATTCAACATCCTTGCCTAGATCCCACATGTTACATTGGATAGAATGTGGAATACAAGGAAGCTCACCCTTCAGACTACCATCCATCTTCCATCCAATCAACCTCCATACAGGCCTCAGATTGTCATCAACCCCAAAGCTAAAGCCTGTAACTTATAGCCCCCTTGCATGTGTCCCATTTCAGATTTAGAGCAGCTACAAGAAGAAGAGGAAGAGTCTGAAGATGATCCCCAATCAGAACAGTCACAGGGTGACTCTGACTCAGAGTATGAGAGCTTGTCTGGTGATCCAAATTGATATATCTCCATATTCATATAAGGCTTGGCCAATAAAACATTGTTCTCAACCATCCTTGTACTATTGCTTGTAAATTCCTCCTGATCCTTTATCTCTCTTCAGGCTTCCAATCTCCTTTTTCAGTACTAATATGTCTCATAATGGCCTTGCACATGACCATTGCATAGTTTAAAGCTGTACATAAAATTCTAGCTGCTCTTTCATGGTTCTGACACTACTTCTCCAGATTCTGACCTTTCCTGTCTCAGGCTTCATATATCTTTACAAATCACAGATCACAAATAGCATGTATCCAATACCTTATTACCCTCAGATGTATATCTAACCCTTCCTAACCCTCTCTATAAAATCCCACTCTCCTCAAGTGGAACTTGACTGCCTTCAATTTTTGTCAGTCACCACATTTCACTATCTTCACAGCCTCCTTGAGCACAGTTGCTACATACATCAACTCCCTATCACTTGTCACAATGTCAGAGATCTGTTCCATATGAAAGTCAAGCTGGCAACACAGTGTGAAGACCCTTTCTTTTTCTTCTTCTATATCTGCCTCTGATGAAGTATTAATGTCCTGTCTGGGCTAGAAACCATTAGTCCTACATTTCATGTTACAAGACTGACATGCATACTTTGTTGGTTTCCACTCTGTTGGCATCTGAAAGTTGGTGTTCCTTTTCTACTGAATTGAGCAGAGATTATAAATAAATCAAGGATGAAAATGCAATGAAGCTCTCACCACTCTCCAAGTTCTATGAGCACTGAGAGGCTTGAAGTTAAATTCTTCTCTGAGTCTGATTTCTCCAACCTATCTATCTATTTCATTGAGTTTATCTTGTTCAGCACACCTTCAGCAATCATTTGACAGTCAGCTTGGATCTATAAATCAATCCATGATTCCCATTTCTTTTGTTGTTTGAAGTCCAGGTTCAGATAGATCACTTGTGGCAAACATGTCTCAGAATTGTGGCATCCATTTGAGTGGATCCATTCTGCAAATGCACAAATCATCCTTTGAGTTCCAATCACATACATCCCAGTTTCAACCTCCAGCAAAAGATCCACCTCTCCACCTTTTGACAGGTCTTCTCTTTGGAACTCTGTGATATCCTCACTGTCTGGATGTTCCTGGTCATACAACAGGATGTCTGGCACTATTTTTTGCACCCTGTGTGTCCACTTTCCTACTTCTCTTCTGACCTCCTACTTCCTATAGCAAGCACTGCAGCATGGTAATCCTCTAGACATGAGCTGCTCATGATACCCTTTCATCTTCTCCACAGTTTGACATGATTGGCAACACAGGCATCCAAGATCTCCATGCAGTGGAATACATCTCACCTCCTACTGTTCCTCTCTAGCTCATGTCCAATGATACACACTCAATCCTGCTTGAGATTCCAACCCATCAATGTTTTGCATGTATACCTGAACCAAACTCCCTTATTTGTCCAAAGCTTTCAGAAGCTCATGACACCATGTCAGTTTGCTTTCTTCTACCATTTTCACCAGAGTCCTAATGAACTTGCAAAACAATGGTCTTTGGCTTTCATCCTATACAATTCCCCTTCAGTCCTTTTCTAACACACATGATTTCCTTGCTCACCATAAGCATCAATAGTGTGTACATGTCCTTCAACTTTCTCTTCCTTAGCTCTGGGATTCCTAGAACCCTCTGCTTACTTCTGATATCTGGCAACCTGGCCACTATAGAAATTCCTGCTCCTACACAAGAAACCTAGTTAGCACATGTCACTGTATAGCTAACTTTACCAGTCTTATTTTACCACACATCAACACTATCCCTTTTCCACTCAAGATAGCTGAGATCATGGATTGTATCCTGCTATTCTCTTTTTCAAAATAGCATGTTTCAATGGACATCACTCAAGGATGTTGACACAAAGGTACAACCAATTGAGTTAGAGAGGAAATGAGTGCTATTAATAATCAATCACAGTGAAGACTATCTGTTCTCCCATAAATAAACCCTCATGTGTCCTACAGATTTACAAGCTGAACCTTGTCCCAGCAGCATTCCAAGAACATTTGGAACTACAGCTCATAGAAATTCTGCTTTTGACTTCGTCCAACACCCAAGTAGACCTTCATCCATGTCATACCCCTTCCATATCACCACAAGGACAATCCTCTCTTTTCAGTGGAATCATCTCTGGATCCATACTCATCCAACTTGTCTGTGGGTCCTCAATTCAGTTGCCTGGATGACAGCTCTAGCTCATAACTATGCTTAAATTTCAGATCAGTCCTCCATGTCCAGAGCCTGGTAAGCCAGGTTAGTACAGTGACTCCAAAAAGCATTACAATAACTAACCTCAAACCAGGGCATGAAGCACCCTGCAATAGTCTGTGGGAATATTGCTTCGCTTTGGTGAGACCAAACAACGTACAAACTCTTGGCTACAAATTGGTCCCTAGATCATGTGATTTGGCTGAGAGGTTGTAATGATATGATAGTTTTAAAACAGCAATACCATTGTAACAGTTTTTGGACTTTTGTCATAGGATACTGGATCTCAATCATATGAGAGGTTATTTGCTGTTGTTTGGTGCTGCAAACAAAGATATACATATACATATGATGTCTGAGTTTTAAAACATTCCCACACCTCCTTACTCTTTACCACCATCATTATATGCTCACTCTCTGCTACTCAGGAGAATACCATCCTCTCTCAGCTTGATTCTCGTCATTCTGTTTGCTCTATTGCATCCAGCACTGGTGTCAGCACTGCTACTATATCCAGACTTCATTCCAAGAAGTGCTCTAACCTCCAAAAGTCTGTTGGAGGTTGTCCAGCCAAGCTTT
>JBBPLV010000796.1:0-14156 GCA_038089975.1 Boletellus ananiceps | reverse complement strand
AAGTGTTAATTCACTCTCTCATCAATTGTTGCACCACCAGATGGGCCTGCTGCACTTCCTCCCTGGCCTTTGACAAAAGGGTCAGTCTTTGCTCCAGTGCTGGGATAAATGTTTTGCCAAGAGCAGGGTAAGATCTTGGTTCATATCCCATCATTAGTGAAAATGGGGATTGCTTCATCATGGAGTGTACAGCAGAATTGTGTGCAAATTCTGCCATGGGAAGCAGATCTACCCAAAGGGATGTATTTCTCTGACAGAAGATGTGGAGGTAGGTTTTGAGTTCTTGGTTAACCCGTTCAGTCTCTCCATTGGTCTGTGGGTGGTATGTGGTGGAGAGGGCTAGGTCATAATCCAGCAGGCAGGATGGTTCTCTGGCAAAGGCAGATGCAAATTGAGATCTGCAATCAGATATACACCAGTCATGTAGGCTGAAACAAGAGAAAACATGGTGGAAAAAGAGGTTTGCTACCCCTTTGGCATCAATGTTTTTCAGGCAAGGTGTGAAAATTACCCCCTTCATAAGGCCATGGTCAACCACAACCATGATAAAATTGAAACTGCCTGATAGGGGTAGGTCAGTGATGAGGTCAACAGAAATGGACTGAAAGGGGCAAGTGGCAGTGCTCAGCAAAGGCTGTGCTGGCAGCACAGTGGGGTGGGTCAGCACCTTATTGGCCTGACAGGTGGTACAACCAGCAAGGTATTTTCACACAAATGCAGAAAGACCCAGCCACCAATAATTGTGCTGCAACAGGTGTAACAAACAGAAAAAGCTGGCATGCCCTCCCACAGGAGAAATGTGCACTGAGTGGACCAGGTCCTAGTGGGCAGGTTCCAAGATATACAATTGGCCCTTGAAGTAGAGGGCTCTATTGTTGTAATGCCAGTCGGAGTGATGGGCACAAGGCAGGAGAGAGGTTCCCTGGTATAGAGCATTCAGTGCATCCAAGACAAATGGGTCCAAGGCTGTGGAGTGGGAAATCTTGGTGGCAAGAGCAAGGTCAATGAGATAGACAAAGTGATCCAGAGAAAGGAGAGTGACATCCTGATTATCATCAGAGGTAGAAACATCCTGGAGGTGAGAGAGGGCATCTGCTGGACCCATCTGCAAGCCAGGTACATGAACAAAGTGAAGGTTGAAATCTTGCAAGAACAACATCCATTGGGCTTGTTGGTGGGACAACTTATGGGACTGCTTGAAGTATGCAAGATTCTTGTGGTCAGTGAGCACTGTAACAGGGTGCTCTGTACCTGTCAGATATTGTTTCCATTCCTCCAGGGCATGAATGACAGCCAGCAACTCATGGTCATAGATGTCATAGTTCTGTTCTTCCAAGAAAAAGGTTTTGGAAAGATAGGTGCAAGGATGAAGCTTGCTGTTGGTATCCTTCTGCATGAAGACAGCTCCAGAAGCAACAAGTGAAGCATTGGTCATGACCTAAAAGGGGGACTCAGTATGAGGGAGTCAAAGGATGGGTTGAGAGAGGAAAGCAGTTTGTAGGGCAGAAAAGGCTGCCTCACATTCCAGGGACCAGTTCCATGCTGTTACATGGACTGCATACAATCTCCTAAGGTTCTGATATCTAGTCCTATGTTCTGATAGGCAACACTCGGACAGCATCCACTCAATAGTAGGATGAAGACTAATAGAGTTCCAAATGCTCACTATCCTTTCAGTTGGACTCGTGGACACTAGAGACTGCACGTAGGATTGTGCAGAACTAGCTAGAGATCCTCTATTGTACACAGCACAGTTTAAATACCTAGGTAGAGCTGTACTTCACTAATTGTAGTAATCCCTGGTATAGTAATGAAGAGATGCCTAGTATGGTAGTGTGGGAGATGCAGCATCAATAAAGAGATGATGCTGTGGGAGGGCAAAGTGTCTGGGAGTAGAAGGTGGGGCATATCGAATGTAGTAAATCAAGAGTCCCTATCTGGTAGCAGATACAAGGGGAATACCGGATAGGTTGTGTCCTCTAAGTAGGAAGGAAAGGTAGTTGGACTGAACAGAGAAGAATGATACCGCAAACTGTAGCCATTGCTGCATGTTGTAACATTACCCCCGTCGTACGTCTGAGACAGCGACTCAGACTCTACTAAGTTACTCAACTCCAATAGTATCTGTCTCAGAGAAGTCACCGGATTTGTCCCCATCCATGGCCCATGGGCAATTTGGTGCACTGTGGCCTTGAAGTCTGCAATGTTGGCACTCCCATTCAAGACAAGCATATTGGGGGTGACCAGGTGTGGGGAGGAAGCAGTAAGGGCATAAGTAGTGGGGGCACACTGTACAATAATGTGCTTGCGATCCACATTGATGGCAACTTGCCGACCAATCTGATCCTCGAGGAGAGGGAGAGACAGGGCTAGGGGATTGGAGTTTGCCATCTGTGATATCATGTCCTCCCAATCGAGCCACAGAGCAAATTTGTTGGCCCATTTGTTGTCGGTGGGAGGTGGGGGGAGGAACAGGGATGGCGGGTGAGGAAACAGTGCAAGGTGGAGTGGTGGGAGGCTCGGAGGGAATGAAAGGGGGGATTGGTGTGGATGGTCAGACGGTTGCGAAGTTAATGGCAGGGATAATGGGACATTGTACCAAGGTTCCAGATGTGTGGTCTCCAGGGTGATTGTGCTCTTCCAGCAAAGCTGTGTTCAGGATGACGGGGACATTAGCCAAGTAATGCGTCCACTCCTTGTCGGTGAGTGAGAGGAGTTGTTGTCAGAGGAGAGGGAGGTAGACATTATGCGGAAGTAACTCAATCAACTCTAACAACCCTGCCTCAGTTAACAACTCGAAAATTGTTCATTGAGCACGCCCAAGATTGATGAGGGCCATGGTGGAATTGAACTGGTGGGGAATGCCCAACTCCATAGCAGTGCGGAAGAGTGCAATGCTGTCAATGGTCTGGCAGCAGGTATTTACGAAGAAGGAATAAAATCAAATGATAAGGGGCAAGTAAGGTGAAAGGTGAAACAAAGGAAGATGCTTGAGGGTGAGGACCACACCTGGATTATTGAGCAGGTTAAACACTAAGGTGGACTGATGGAAGTCGGAAAGTTGATCTAGGTGAAGTGGGGGATTGTTGATTATGGATAGGGAACGAGAAAGAGTGGCCATGCAGTACTTCTGGAGAATTCAGAAGATTTGGTGGTGAATAACAGTAAGTGGGTGTGAAGTGAAGGGTGGGTGATATGTTCGACCCAGGGGTTTTGTTGGTCAGAGCTAGGACGAAGGGTTTACCCTTAATGACTCCCCGAGTGAGCGATGAGCGATCCAAGATAGGAAGGAGCAGTCCGGACGAGTTCCGGACCGAAGCGAAGTACAGGAAGGTAGGAGGAAGCGTAGGAAGCATAGTGGTCGACAAGTACAACACTTGAAAACGATGAGAGACGTAGTCAGACGAGTTCTGACGAGGGCGAGCGATGATGGACGAAGGAAAGAAGCTTCGATGATATTTGTCATGTCTAGGACAACGCTTTATAGTCTGGGCATACCTGAGACTGTCAACCTGTTGCTAAGCTAGTGACAGGAAGGTCAAGTCTAAATAACAGTACAGCACGTCGTCCCATTATAGGAAGGGCGCAGTAAGTTCAGAATAAGTATAGATGTGCGAAAGGAGCTAAAGGATCATAGCACAAGAAGTAAAAGGTTGGTCCAACAATGGTCAGACCGGAAGGTAAAGCATAGGAACGGAACGAAACATCAGAACGAAAAGTACGAACCAGGTACACACTCGGAAGGTCCAAGGAACGCCTACATAGCACTAGTAAGTCGCATGAAATGATAAGAAGCCTACAGAACGTGTGTTGTAACCGTAGGGAACACCAGTTCCCTATAGCGGGCATGAATCTCCACAAGAAAGGAGGAAATGGTGGACACGTATGCTACCAGCTGGAAGTGTTACCTCCCCACTGTCCTGCTCTGTTGCTTGTGTTGGGGAATGTCACTGTGAAACGCAGAGACCAACCTGGTTCTGGTTGCACCAGTGGCGGTTGATCCTGAGTGGGCTCATCTGCCCAAGCAACCAGAGGGGGAGGATGATGGTGGTGAGTGGGGAGGGGGGCTAGTGTGTACTGGATGTCTACCTGGCGATTTAAAATCCATCGATGGGTGTCCCAAAGACAGATCAGAAGAAGAAAGAAAGGAAGGAAGATAAATGCGAAGTATATAGTGAGAAGGTTGAAAGTGGGGGTGGAGAGGGAAAGCATATCATATGATGTTTATAAGAGAAAGAGGGGAACGCTAGGATCTTGTTGGTCTTCTTCGTCCGGCTGGGAGGAAATCGTTAGGTTGGGAGGCCTTATATTCCTTTAGTAGTTCATGGGAATTTCCCAAATTCCTTTCCAGTTCCCATGTGTTTTCCACTGCAGGATACCCTTTCCAAGAGACCAGGTACTGCCTTCGGACTGCAGAGCCCCTGTGGCCTAAGATCTGTGCCACCTCATATTGTTCTTCTCCATCAATTTGATCCAGGGGTGGATTAATAAAGTTGGGGCCATGCTCTACAGTTCCATGATAAGGGATTAGGAGAGAGGCGTGAAAGACTGGGTGTATCCGCCAGGTAGGAGGGAGCCTAAGTCGGTAAGTGACTGGGGAAATGACCTTTTCAATTTCGAAGGGACCTTCTCATTGAGGGGCAAGCTTCCAGGATGGATAATGGAGTTTGAGGTTCTTGTTGTCCAACCATACATGATCTCCTACTTTCCATGGTTTGTAGGTCGTGCAAACACATTAATTTATCATTTGTTGCACCACTTGATGGGCCTGCTGCACCTCCTCCCTGGCCTTGGACAAAAGAGTCAGCCTCTGTTCAAGTGCAGGGATAAACGTCTTTCTGATGGCAGGATATGACCAGGGTTCATAACCCAGCATGAGAGAAAAGGGGGATTGTGTCATGACCGTGACAAGTCCGACCCACTCCAATGCGGGTAAGCCTTCTCCGATGTTCTCTGCACCTGCTACTTGTCCCTCCCCTTTCACTGTGTGGAACTCGTCCATCTCTGCCTCCAACTTGGACCCTGTTGGCTGTCCAGACCTTTTAGCATACCTTGTGTTCCATCCTTCATACCTCGTGCTGCATCCTGCCCTCGTGTCAGTGTCCTGTCTTGTGTCTGTCATGTACCATACAATACCCTCTCCTTCTTTGTTTAGTACCCTCCCCTTTGTACAGTATTTAAGCTACAGTCACTGAGGGCTTATCCCTCAGTTTGAATATCGATTAAGTTCCCTCCTTGCTCGCTCCCTCTGTCCCTCTGTCGGATTCTGACTCTGACTTCCATTCCCCTTTTTCGCTATCCTTCTGCCTTCAGGCCAGTTGGACCTCTGCCTCTCCACTGTCCCCCTGCCTTCAGGCTAGTTAGACCTTTGCTCCTCCGTCCTCCAAAGTCTGAGGACATAGAATGCATAAGGGTGCAGCATGCCCCCTACATCGCTGAAGCCACAGTCCTTGTCCATCCCTGCCCCCTCATTCATCCTCCACTTACCACGCCCCCTATGCATCCTCTGTCTTGTCGGAGCAGAGCAGTTCAGACCTTGACAGATTGCTTGGTCACAGAGTGTGCTGTGGAGTTGTGTGCGAATTTGGCCATGGGAAGGAGGTCAGCCCAAAGTGATACATTTCCTTGGCAGAAGATGCGAAGGTAGGTTTCCAGTTTCTGGTTAACTTGCTCAGTTTCTCCATCAGTTTGCAGATGATATGTTGTGGAGAGGGCAAGGTCATATTCCAGTAGTCAGGATAGTTCCCTTGCAAAGGCGGAGGCGAATTGTAGGCCTCGATTGGAGATACATCATTCATGTAAGCCAAATCTGGGGAAAACATGATGGAAAAAGAGGTTGGTGATCCCTTTTGCATTGATAGTCTTGGAACAAGGGGAGAAAATTACCCCCTTTGTAAGGCTATGGTCAACCATGACCAGAACAGAGTTGAAGCCCTGGGACAGGGGCAGGTTGGTGATGAGATCAACAGAAATGGACTGAAAGGGGTGAGTGGCGGTGCTCAGAAAAGGCTGAGCTGGCAGCACAGTCAAGTGGGTAACCATCTTATTGGCCTGACAGGTGGTGCAACCAAGGAGGTACTTTCACATGAATGCGGAAAGACCTGGCCACCAATAATCACACTGCAACAGGTGTAACATCCAGAAGAACCTAGAGTGGCCGGAGGTGGGTGCAGTATGTATGGAATACACGAGGTCCTGGTGGGCACCCTCCGGGATGTACAGCTGGCCCTGGAAATAAAGCTTGCCGTTGTCAAAGTGCCAGTCCAAATGCCGTGCACGGGGTAGGAGAGAAGTTCTGGCACAGAGGGTGTTGAGAGCATCGGAGACAAACAGATCTGCCGCGGTGGAATGGGCAATCTTGTCAATGAGGACAGTGTCCAAGAGGCGGACAAAGTGCTCCAGAGGCAACAGGGTAACATCATGGTTGTCGTCGGTGGTGGAGACCTCAGGAAGATGGGACAAGGCGTCAGCAGGGCCCATGTGGGACCCAGGCACGTGGTGGAAGCAAAGGTCAAAATCCTGAAGGAAGAGCATCCAGCAGGCTTGACGATGGGAAAGTTTATGGGGTTGTTTAAAGTAGGCCAGGTTCTTGTGGTCAGTGAGGACCATGATGGGGTGCAAGGTCCCTGTCGAATACTGTTTCCATTCCTCGAGCGCCCAGATGACTGCCAACAACTCTTGGTCATAGATATCATAATTCCACTCTTCAGAGGAAAAGGTTTTAGACAAATAGGCACAAGGGTGGAAGTCACCATTAGCATCCTTCTGCATGAGTATGGCACCGGACGCGACAAGAGAGGCATCGGTCATGACCCACAAAGGAGAATCGGTATGAGGGAGACGGAGGATTGGGTGAGAGAGAAAAGTGTGTTGCAATGTCTGGAAGGCAGTCTCACAGTCCAACGACCAGTGTCAAGCTACTCCTTTTTTTGTAAGGTCGTGTAACGGCCTGGCAGTAGAGGAGAAGCCCAGGATAAATTTTCAATAAAAATTGTAGAACCCAATAAATGATCGAACTGCTTTAACTGAATGATGGGGGGCCCACTCCTGGATAGCATTCAGCTTAGAGGGATCCAGAGTGACTGCGCCAGGACGAATGATCATGCCCAGATATTCCACTTCCAAGACATTGAAGAAGCATTTGGAAAGCTTCAGAAAGAGATGATGTTCTCTCATCTGTTGGAGTACCTGGAGGGTCCACTGATGGTGGAGCTGAACATCCTCATTCGTATGGATGATAAGATCGTCCATGTAGATCAAGAGCCATCCTTCTGATATCATATCCCGAAAAACATCATCCATGAGGGCCTGGAAGGTCGGTGGGGAGTTACACAGGCCAAAGAACATTACCGTGGGTTCATATAGTCCGAATGGAGTGATGAACACTGCCTTCCAAGTGTTGGACACTTTGATTCAGACATTATTATATCCCCAACAAACGTCCATTTTGGTAAACAAGGATGAATCTTTCAGTTGGTCGATAAGGTCGGAGATGAAAGGAAGAGGATAGGCATTCTTGACCATATGTTGATTAAGGTAGCAGTAATCTTGACAAGGGTGCAACCCTCCATCTTTCTTCTGTACGAAGAAGAAAGGGGATACCTGGGGAGATTTTGAGAGTTTAATCTTTCCTGACTGCAGATGCTTGTCGACAAAGGCTTTGCAAGTGGCAAGTTCGGCTGGGTTTAAAGGGTATGCCTTGGCTACCTTTAGTACAAAGTCCAGGGTAAGATCAATGGTATGATCATAGGGACAAGAGGGGAGAAGTTCTCCATCCTTTGGTTCTTCAAAGATACTTTGGAATGCCTCGTATTCTGGAAAAAGGGTAGTTTCCGATTTCTCCACTTGTTGGGCCAATTCGGTGGAGATGGTCACTCGTGCAAGTGACTCTGGTTCCGGGGAGATTCCTAGGTAGCAAAGGAGATATCATTGTTCTACAAGATCAGCTCGACAGGGGATGGATGGAGAGTCTGGGACATCGATCTGTCCCAAGGTCCAGTCAATCATAGGATTGATGTCCCTTAGCCAAGTCATCCCCAAGATGACCCTCTCAGTTCCACAGTTGATTATTAAAAATCTCCTTCATTCAGTTCATAGCCCCAGGGTGACAGTTAGGGTGACATAACTCCAGATAATTCCACTCTTGTTTTCAGATCCATCAACATTGTTTGCTCAGATGGGCTGTAGGAGTCTCCTGGTTTTCCATCCATGGAGCCAGACAAGATGTTTATTGATGAAGCATCCAGTTGCTCCACTGTCGACTAGTGCAGTGATTTCAACACTTTGAGTTGCATCAGATTCATACAGGCAAACGGGGAGTTTGATTGCTCTAGAGTGGGGGCCTAGTACAAATACAGGTGCGACAGAAAGGGGAGGTAAAGATGTTGTTACTTTCCTCCCAGTTAAAAATCCTGAGACGTATCGAGTTTTCGGACGTCTTGTTCTTCAGTGGTGCAGGTTTGTAGGATGCGAAGGAGCTCCTCCCTTGGCAAATCTGAGTTTTAAATAAATGCTCCTAAAGTGTCTTCCCTTGTTTCGACAGCCTTTACATTGTGCGCCTTGGTGGGGAATCAGTGGGATTCTCCCCTGGGATGATTAGTGGTGTGGCAACCTATGTGGTGGCAAATGAAGCATTTGTTGTTTTTCATATGCTCAGCTCGCTCCACTGGTGTAAGGTGGATGGCATTGACGTCCATAGCATTTGGGTCCCTATGATTGTGGGTCCCTTCGGAGGGAAGAGGCATATAGTTCTTCCATTCTCTGATCTTTTTTAATCTGCAAATATTCTTGTCAAACATGTGAGCCTTCTTTATCCATTCTCTCCATTTCATAGGTTGGAGGTTCAACATGACCATCATGTTGGCCAGCCACTCATCCACTCCTCTCCATAGGATATTGATCAGGATGTTGTCATGTCCTGTCTCCAGCTGACTCCTCATTACCTTCAGCTTGAAGGTAGTGACATAGGTGTCGAAGTTTCCTCTTTGGAACCTTCCGGGTAAGGTTCTTTCGCTTCCATCTTTGAAGTCGCTTTGCTTCAGCTCATACAACTCATTTCTAGACCTTTCCTGCTGTCTGGTGGGGACAAAGGATTCATGGAATGCCTCCCAGAATTGGACAAAGGTACTATCAGCAACTTTCGGATACCAGGTTTCAGCAAACGCCATAGCTCGTCCTTTGTTCATCTTGTTAAGACAGGTGAGGATCAAGAGCGAGTCGTTATTGTAAATGTCCTGGTTAATCATAAAGAAGGCAGTCATTGCCAACATCCATCTAGTTGCATCAGCTGCATTTCCATCAAAGTCTCTGGGTAAGGCTGCTTGGAGTTCCCCTTTCTTATCATGATGGGTTGGGTCAGCCATTGGTATGTTCTCATGGTTGTCAGTATCAGTGATGAGTACCACCAGTGAAAGGGAAGGAGCAGTAGGAGGAGCAGGGGCAAGGGTAGCATGCTCTAGGACTGTTTCCTGGGTTATAGATCATCTTCTCTGGCATTTGCAAAATAACAGGCTAGGAGGAGGGGATCTTGGTGCTCCTGTGGAAGTGACGATTCATCGGAGAAGGACTGGAGAGTTAGTTTGATAGGGGTTTTCAAAAGGCCTTTGTTCTGCCAGGGTAACACTGGGGGTTGGCTCATCCTCAAAGAACACCTCTTCGTGTTCAATTCCTTCCTCGTTCTCCAGGGAAGATTCTTGCTTGTCTGGAGTTCGGTACAACATGGTTTCAAAGTACTTGCCCTACTGCTGAATAGCAGGGGTGGAAAGGGAGCTAGTTCTTTTGTTACATGGACTGTATACAATCTCCTAAGGTTCCAATATCTAGTCCTATGTTCCGATAGGCAACACTCAGACAGCATCCACTCAATAGTAGGATGAAGACTAATAGAGTTCCAAATGCTCACTATCCTTTCAGTTGGACTCGTGGACACTAGAGACTGCACATAGGATTGTGCAGAACTAGCTAGAGATCCTCTATTGTACATGGCATGGTTTAAATACCTAGGTAGAGCTGTACTTCACTAATTGTAGTAATCCCTGGTATAGTAGAAGAGATGTCTAGTATGGTAGTGTGGGAGATGCAGCATCAATAAAGAGATGATGCTGTGGGAGGGTGAAGTGTCCAGGAGTAGAAGATGGGGCATACTGAATGTAGTAAATCAAGAGTCCCTATCCGGTAGCAGATACAAGGGGAATACCAGATAGGTTGCATTGTCTAAGTAGGAAGGAAAGGTAGTTGGACTGAACAGAGAAGAATGATACCGCAAACCGTAGCCATCGCTGCATGTTGTAACACATGCAATGCCCTTCTTTGTCAGGTCATGGAGGGGTCTTGCTATGGAGGAGAATCCAGGGATGAACTTTCAGTAGAAATTGCAGAAACCAATAAACAACCTGACTGCTTTCACCAATTGGGGGGGGGGTCCACTCCTGTATTGCTTTCAGCTTGGAAGGGTCAAGGGCGATTGCTCTGGGTGTAATGATCATGCCAAGGTATTCCACCTTAGTGACGTTGAAAGAGCACTTAGACAACATAAGGAATAAGTGATGTTCCTTCATGCATTTGAGTACCTGGAGGGTATGTTGATAATGACACTGAGAGTTGTTCATGGTATGAATGATAAGATCATCCATATAAATGAGTAACCACCCTTCCGAGATCATGTCATGGAAAATATCATCCATCAGGACTTGGAAGGTTGGAGGAGAGTTACAAAGTCCAAAGAACATGACCAGAGGTTCATACAATCTGAATTGTGTGATGAATGCTGCCTTCTAAGTGTCAGAGGCTTTGATTCGGACATTATTGTACCCCCACCAGATGTCCATTTTGGTGAAGAGAGAGGAATCTTTCAGCTTGTCAATGAGATCCAAAACCAGGAGGAGAGGGTAGGCGTTTTTAATTGTGTGTTGATTGAGATATCAATAATCCTGACACGGCTGAAGCCCACCATCCTTCTTTTGGACAAAAAACAAGAGTGAAGCTTGGAGAGATTTGGACAACTTGATCTTTCCAGATTTCAAATGTTCCTCAATAAAAGCTTTATAGATGGCCAACTCCTTTGGGTTTAAGGGATAGGTTTTTGCAACTTTCAGAATAAAGTCTGGAGCTACATTCATAGCATGGTCATAGGGTCGAGATGGCAGGAGCTCCCCGTCCTTGGGTTCAGCAAAGACTTCCACAAAAGCCGAATATTCTGTGGATAAGACTACTTCTTTCTTTATTGTTTGTTGGGCAAGTTCTGTAGAAATGGTGACCCAAGTAAGCAACTCTGGTTCTGAAGGGATCCCCAAGTAATGGAGGAGATATCATTGTTCGATTGGGTCATACTGTTGGTGATGTGGAAAGTGATCCAGGATCATTACTTTGCCAGTTGACCAGTCAATCTCTAGATTAACATCCCATAACCAAGTGATCCCCAAAATGACTTTCTCACTTCCGCAATCTATTACAAGAAATTTCTGTTGTTCTTGTTGATGGCCAATGTGGACGTTGAGTATCGCATAGTTCCTGATTATGTCATTCTTGTTTTCAGAGCCATCCATATTGTTAGCCTGAATAGGTCAGTCGAGTTGCTTAGTTTTCCATCCCTTTATCCAAATGAGATGTTTGTTGATGAAACAACCAGTTGCTCTACTGTTGATTAATGCAGTAAAGTCAATGCTTTGTATTGTATCTGATTTATATAGATGAATAGGGAGTTTGATTGCTTGAGAATTGGAGCCTAGTACAAATACAGGTGCAATGGAGAGGGGAGGTAAAGACATTGTTGCTTTCCTCCCAGTTAAAAATCCTGGGAAGTGTCAACCTTCCTGACATCTTGTTTGTCAGTGGTGCAGGTTCAGAGTATATGGAGTAGCTCTTCTTGGAGGAGATCAGAATTTTGAATGAATTCTCCTAAGGCATCCTCCCTAGTTTCCACTACACTGACTTTGTGGGGTTTCGAAGGGAGTCTCTGAGGTCCTGCTCTGGGATGATTGGTAGTGTGATATCCTACCCTGTGACAGATGAAGTATTTATTGTTCCTCATATGTTCAGCTCACTCAACAGGAGTGAGGTAGATGGCATCTACATCCATTGCATTTGGGTCTCTGTGGGAGTGGGAAGTTACTGAAAATGGAAGTGGAATGTAATTCCTTCACTCTCTAATCTTTCTAAGGTGATGGATGCTTTCATCAAAGACATGTGCCTTTTTGATCCAATCTCTCCACTCAGTTCGCTGGGGATTCAGGATGGCCATCATGTTGGCGAGTCATTCATCAACTGCTCTTTGTAAAATATCAATCAAGATGTCATTGTGACCTGCTTCCAACTGACTCCTCATCACCTTTAACTCAAAGGTGGTGGTGTATGTATTGAAGTTTCCTCTTTGCATTCAACCAGGCAAAGCCCTCTTGCTTCCATCCTTGAAGTCACTTTGCTTGAGCTCATATAGCTTATTCCTAGATCTTTCCTGTTGTCCAGTCAGGACAAAGGATTCCTGAAAAGCTTCTCTGAAGTTGGCAAATATACTATCAGCCACCTTTGGATACCAAGTTTCTGCAAATGCCACTGCTCATCCTTTGTTCATTTTGTTCAAACAGGTGAGGATGAGGAGTGCATTGGAGTTATAGATGTCTTGGTTTATAGTAAAAAAGGCCATCATGGCCAGCATCCATCGGGTGGCATTGGTAGCAGATCCATCAAAATCTCTGGGTAGGGCTGCCCTTAATTCTCCTTTCTTTCCATTATGGGTTGGATCTGCCATAGGAGTATCTTGATCGGGTTCAGGATTGGTGATTAAGACTACTGGGGAGAGAGATGGGGCTGCGATGGGTGGTGGTGCAAAAGTAGCATATTCAAGAACAGTTTTGGGAGTTACTGATCTTCTCCTTCTTCGTTCTCTGAATAGGAGACTTGGAGGAGGTGGTCTGGGCACTCTGGAAGCTATCCTCCATGGAGGAACTGGAGAATTGGTTTGATAGGGGTTCTCAAAGGGTCATGGGTCTACAGGGGTAGATCCAGGAGTTGGTTTGTCTTTAAAGAAGACCTCCTCATGTTCTGTTCCTTCCTCGGGTTCAAGAGAGGATTCTCATTCTTCTGAAGTTTGGTATGACATGATCCCTAGGTGTCTCGCCCTTCTACTAAATAGCAGGGTGGAGGAGAGAGCTAGTTCTTTTATTATGCCAGTCATACAATCCCTGGTTCAAACTGTCCACCAACTGTTCGACTATTGTTCTCCTACTGGTTCGACTGGGTTTAACAGTAGAAGCAGCACACTGTTACGATTTCTTTCCTTTATCCTCATATCCTTCTCCTATCTTGTCTTCACCCTACCCGTTCTCCTGTTCTTGGACTCTTCGTTTACTCTCATGTCCACGTTCTATTACTATGGAACGTTCTCGAAGTTTCCATAGTTCCCTTGTAGTCATTTCGCTTATGTTTTCGTCCGATTCAACTCGGACCTTCTGATTTAGGTTTCTCTTTTGTTCTTTTCCATTCCTAGTACATGGTCTGTGCACGGTTTCCCAACCTATATAAACCTTAGCTACAGCTCATGTACTTTATTCTTGATCTACGCAATTCAGTGCACTCTCGAGTCCTCCCTTAGTCCGAGTCCTCACTTTGAGTCCTCGTCCTTCGTCTCCTAGTCCGGTCTTACGACCGCATAGTCCTTAGTTCCCTTTGGGCTGAGTAGTACCTCTTCGTGAGTGTCCTGCCCGTTGGTCAGTCTTAGTCTCGCCCCTCGAGGTACGCCCTGCGTAACAAAAGATCAAGAATCTCCTTTCGTCCCTCCTATTCAGGAGTAGGACGCCCCAGTCATCACGTCTCGTTCCATCAGACCCCCAGAATCCTCAGACAAGGATATCCCTAGCCAAGAGCCTTCTCATCGCTTCATCCCTGTACCCCCAGCTCCCACTCCATCGCATCATCACTGACGTGTCTTTGCCTCCTCCTCCAGCAACTATGCCCCCATCCCATCACAAGCACCTCAGCCCCTAGCCCCAGCACCCCCAGTCGCTCCTCAGCCCCCAGCCCCAACACCCCCAGTCACTCCTCAGCCCCCAGCACCCCCAGTTGCTCCAGTACCCGTCCTTGCCATGTCCGAGCTCAAAGCTGCCCTCCCTGCTGACTTCTCTGGAGAACTAGCTGATGCGGTTCGCTGGATCAAAGCCATG
>JBBPLV010000795.1:0-14159 GCA_038089975.1 Boletellus ananiceps | reverse complement strand
ACCAGGTGCTACGCCTGGCATGGCCGTCCGAAGGAAGTTGTCGACGATCGACACCAAAGGGTCATCCCGGGGACTGGGTTCATAGTCGTACACCGCAGACATAGAAACCGAAGCAGCAAATCTGAACCGAGGCGGGTTATCAAAAGGACAGCATATAGTCCTAAATCAATGTTCTTACGTCTGGAAATGAAAATGGTACTCGTCAGGATCGTCGATCATATTGCAAATCAGCTGTCGGGCCCGTCGAAGCTGCATCGGATGAAAGGCGAGAGCAGCGTCGGCACGGAATGTCTGTTGGAATATTCGTCTGCACAACCTCCAGTGCTCGCCATACCGGTTGAGACCAAAGTTACATTCGTGTCCATAGCTAAAAATGTATCGGTCATCAGCTATCCATACCGGGAGTATGAAAGAGAACATACGGGACTCGGGTCGGAATAGAAGGACGATCAGAATATATGTGAGATCGTTTACCAAGCAATTCCGTGGCGATGGGGATTGAGTTGAGGATAATGACGTCTGTGTCCAACATTCGAACGTATATGATATCGCCTAGTAACTGCCCTCAGCATCGCATACCTGCCTTCTGGACTATACCTCTACTTACCATACTTTTCCCGCCACCCCGTATATGTCAACCATGGCGTTCGGGTGTCGACAGAGAGCACACTCCCTATGAGTGGGAGCACAATAGGACCAGGAGGAAGAGGACGACCCTTTCGTTCAATACGATGTTGAAGGAATCGCCAGACGGTGTCGACGGTCACAACCGCGAGAGCTGCCAGCCCTGCCAGAAAGGTCGCCGAAGTGTGCCACCCCATCGTCATTCGTCACTGCGGGAAGGCGAGAAAAAAAAACAATGAAGGGATGATTCCCATCGAGTTGCGGGATACCATCTTATATTTACCGGGAGGTGCCGCATGAATCCCATATCCTGCTATGCGGAAACCGATGTGAGAGCAAGTATAACAGAATCGTCCCCGCCAAGTCGTCCCACGATGATGTGCGGAGGCCGGTGGAGCAGGGAATTCCAAGGGTCGTGGGGGAAATGGAGAACACTGCAGTGGGGCCTGCCAGCACAGTATCTGACGACTGGCGTTGCAGAATCGAAATCCACAAGCTAAGTGTTGGTACTAGTTGCCCGTATGTCTATATGAATCAAAGGACAATAGAATAAGCATACGGAATTAAGGAAAAAAAACTGCCTTCAACCTCACGTCGCAAATGAAGGGATCCGTCACAATATTTGCATGCGAAGTGGATGTGGAACTCCCACCATGCATCGAGTTGCAAAAGACCCACGGAGTTGTCGCTCTTGTCACCCCGTGTGTTCAAGTATCGCAAGACCCCGAACAACCACACAGATACGGGCGTTGGGCCTGATGGCTCCCATGATGATCTGAAGATCATTGGTCACCTGAGATAGAGGCACGTCCCTGCCGTTACCCTTCTGCGCACTGGCAAGCCACATTAATCACACTGCGCACGTTATATTTAGATACAATGCATAAAAGATAGCGTTTTTACTCACCCCCTCCGTATTCTTTGCGCGAATCCAAAAAATCGCAGCTTCTCAGGGAGGAATGCCCCTGAGACTCAGAATTCGGTGCGACTGTCTTCTGATTCAAACAATTGATCACACAAGGAAGCCATGTACACCAAGGGTCGCACCCAGACTTCGCGCTGCGACTGACATTTTGCCTCCACCGACAGGTCCCTGTGCTATCATTTCAGGGGCAGCCAATATTTGTGTTGATTTTTTCCGCTGCTCGTGTGACAATTTCCACGCATCTAAGCTACGTGATCTGTAGGATAAACCGTGGGGACACTGAAGCTTGCGGTGCCGTAACCGCCCCAACCTTCGCGGTGGCAATCCCTAGAGCCTAATATAACATGTCCACGACCTCAGGGTCCGAGTAATGTCACGGTACATATTAATGGAAAATGCCTGGGAGGTCTACAACGTAGTTTATTCGTCATGATGCAGGGAACCATCACAATAAAACGTAGGTTGTGTAACTTGTGTAACTTAAGCGCAACGAGCAGAAAGGTAGTATTGAATGACGGAAAGGCAGTAGCTCAAGGACCGTGTGCAAGGTAAGATAACTGGGCTGTCATCCCGTATTCCGGACCCGCAGATAGCCCGTCTCCCAGGATCAGGGCCCGCGTGGCCTGTGCTCAGGGCAGGGGATGGGTAGGGAGCCTAAGGGTGGCAGGTTAGGAAAGTTCTCGTCAGGGGGCTACCCGGGTTTAGGTATTCGACGGGGGGTGGACCGCCGGGGATAGAGGCGCAAGGGGCATGCCAAGGGTGTGGCCCCGCACAGCGAGGCGACTCGGAACGGGTAACGGGCGGGGGAGGAGACTTCTTATCAGCAGAAGCCGCGGCGCAGGGGCCGCTCCCACGGGGTCTGTCAAGCAGAGGAGGACGATTCCGGTCAACTCGATAGTACTCCGTTGCATTCGCGCAACGCTATCCTATCGGCGCCGACGCCGCCGTGCGGAGGGATGCACCGAGGGGGCACTGTCCAAAATATGCGGACAATTAACAGAATATTTCAAACAGAGTATGTCGGGCGTCCACTTAGCACGGCCTTCATCCTGTGCATGACGACTCGGATCAGTGACAGAAGCAAGGATAATTCCTGGATTCCGAGTACCCATACCAGCTTCAAGCTATCGAGTTACATGACGAGACAAGGACGAGACCATCCAAGTGCAATTAATGACGAAGGCGAACGAGACTGCCGAAAAAAATTACAATTTGCATGACGAAAGCATGAGCCCCACCGGTCACACAAGTACGACTATAAGGAAAATAGATAAGCACCCTTGTTTTACTAATCAGTGACGCCTTGCCTCAATTTGCGAGAATACGCTCGATCACTTCTTTCCTGACGTGCGTTCGAGGAGTAATTCGGCAAGGAAAAGGATTAGGGCGGCTGGGATTCTCTTAGGATAAAAAAGATCAAAGCGTGGCCATATTTAAACCTACAGGGTAAACCCGCTTGTGAACGTGGCTTCGAACGTGATATCATTACCATCGGCATCTTTGGCGAGATTGAAATCGAGCGTAGCCAGCATTGTCGCAATGGCACTCCAGATGGATGCATCCGCACTGTGTCGGCCTGAAAGTGATAAGATTTGTATAGTAATACGGCGTTTCTCACTCAGTTGGTGTGGCCTACCTGGACAGATTCGCCTCCCGAATCCAAAGACGAAGTCGGCCGGATTGTCGTCCGTCAACCTCCCTTGCTCATCCAGGAATCTTTCCGGCATGAATTTCTCTGGGTCCACGTAGCGAGCCTCATCTCGCGACATTGCCCTGAATCAATGATGAAACGGTCAGTAAATCGTCCTGCGAGTCTCTTGGTTCCATGAATAGCGCACCAGGCATTTACATGGATGGTTGCCCCTGATAAAGTATTTGTTCCTATAAGCAAACACCGTACACAGTTGATCGGACGTACCCTTCGGTATGTAGTATCCCTTGTAAATGTCGCTGTGCGTCACAGCGTGCGGTAAAACTTCAGGAGGGTTCAGAACTTCAATTCAAAAAAACAAAACAGCACCCTGACACGTACGCAATGGCACGACCGGTTTCCATCTCATCGCTTCCCTCATAATTGCACTCACATACGGCAGGGAAGGCCTGTCGTCAAACTCGGGTAGTCTGTCCGTTCCAACAACTGCATCGATCTCCATTTGGGCACGTTTCCAGATCTGCGGGTTCTCGACCATGGCAAGTGTGAACGTCGTCAATGTCGAGCCTGTCTGTAAATCCCATGAACAGGGTATCGATCTATGATGGGTCAAATACGAACCGTTTCTACTGCGGCTGTGTGAACAATACAGTGAGAATGGGCGTGCAGATATCTGGGTTCATCACAACCCACCAAAAAAAGCAGTAGAAGATGCATGCTTCAGAGCGGATTCGTATTCAGAACGATAGGGGCCATGCAGTTTATCCATTCGAGCGATGTGGTCCGATACCATTGCGACATTCATGTGTTCATTTGATGCCTACAGAACAGCCCTCTGGTCACCGGCATGCTCTTTTGATTTGCAGCACGTCTAGTACTCACCATGCGCTTCTGAACGTACTGATACGGCGTCTCGACCACCTTGATCCCCCACGCAAATGCTTCCTTAGCCTCACGACTGATCCACGACCCCGGAAGCCAATCCGGTACATGTAATACTTTCCCAAATGAGTCCAGCGAACTCCTAGGATAACAAAGAGCACTCACGAAATGGGAAAGTCTTGACAAGAAATATCTTTCTAGGTGCTAAACCTGGCAGGGCCGCATGAAGATAGTTGTCGGCGAGCGCTACCATTGGATCGTTCCGGGGACTGGGTTCGTAGTCGTACACTGCAGACATGGAAACCGAAGCGGCGAATCTGGACAAATTGGGACCATAAAAAAGGAAAACAAGCAATCTCAAACGACATTCTTACGTCTGGAAATGAAAACGGTACTCGTCAGAGTCGTCGATCATGCTGCAGACAAGCTGTCGAGCACGTCGAAGCTGCATAGGATAAAAAGTGACGGCAGCTTCGGCACGGAATGTCTGTTGGAATATTCGTCGGCACAACCTCCAATGGTCGCCATACCCAGTAAACCCGAAGTTACTTTCATGTCCGTAGCTAGAGATGGGCGGTGCTCAGTTAACCTTGCTAAGAGCATTTTAAAAAAACTCACGGAACAAGGGTCGGAATGAAGGGACGGTCAGAATATGTGCGAGATCGTTTCACAAGCAGCTCCACAGCGATAGAGGTTGAGTTGAGGACAATTACGTCGTTGTCCAATACTCGAAGGTGCATTATATCACCTAGTTAGAGTCCTCAGCGCTGCATACCCCCATTCTGCACTCTACTCGCCATATTTCCCCTGCCATTGTGTATATGTTAACCATGGCATTCGGGAATTAACGGATAGCGCGTTCCCTATCAGTGGGAGTGGGGTAGGACCAGGAGGAAGAGGAAGACCCTTTCTTTCATTGTAATGTTGAAGGAATCGCCGGACAACATCGATAGTGACAACCGCGAGGACTGCCGGCGCTATAATCGAAATGTACCACCCCATCGTCACTGAGGGAAAAAGAGAGAGAAACAACGAAGGGATAACTCCCATTGGGTTGCGAGCTGCTGTTTTATGCTGACCAGAGTGCGTTACATGAATTCGTGCCCTCGCTGTGCAGCGCAAAGAAACGGGTGTGAAAACAAGAGCAGTTTTGGGTATAGGCGTGTATTGGAGCATCACAAGGTCCCCAAAAACCACACAGGTATTGCGGCACAGGGGTATTGTGGAAAACCCCCGTTAGTCTCTCCCATGATGATAAGAACACCATTGGTCCTTCTGTTATCCCTACGCGCACTGGTAAACCGCATCAGTCGTGATGTATACGTTATGTTCAAACACCAGGCGTAAAAGATAGAATATTACTCACCCCGCCATATTCGTCCCCGGCACCCTCAAAATCCCGAATTCAGGGGTGGGTGCCCTTGAGACTCAAACCCCGGGTGCGATTGTCTTCCAACCTAAAACAGTTGGCTCTGTGAGGAAATGTGTATATCATTCCCACTAAATCATCTCACGATGATGCGTACACGAGGGCTGGAGGTTTCCGAAGCGGGGAATTCCATGGTACGTGCTACGCGTGAGTGGCGAGAACACGGCAGACTACGAGGTTATGCATACCCACGCAGCACTAGCGTTGAAATGCGAAAGCTACTGGCATACGTCTCTATAAATCGAGCTGTTGAAATAGAATACGAAGCCAAGGAGAGAAAGCTTGCCTTCAACCCTACAACCATCACATGTTGAATCAAAGGACTGGTTAAAATATATCTTGCCACTAGCTGCCAGACGGACGTCAATCTCCCAACTTGCATCGAGCTGTAGACACCCCTGATGGCTGTATGCTATCCATTGTGGTCGGCCTCCAGGTTGAGTCGACACGACTCAGGCACAGATAGTTTGTTGATCGTGCCGAGATCCAAAGGGACCCCAAAATTCCACACTCCGATTGGGCAGTCAATCCAAAGCCGTGGTCAACGCTTACTATGTATGTAAATAGTACTATGTATCTGTATAACGTTCATCGGGTTACAAATATCACACAGCGGACACTAATCAATCAATGGACCACTCGCGCGCTCCACTCTCTTTTTTCTTCGAGGAAATCAACGACTCTGGGTCGTTCAGATTTATTGCAGCCACCGCGAAAAAAGACCCCGCAACAGCTCAGCGGCAAGATCACGCTTGGGTGATGATTGCCAGGTCGATGTCGACGCTCTCGAGCCACTATAACCCTGTCATGCTGCATCGTACCGTCAATCGTTGACAAGAGTAAGCAGAAAGCAACTCATGTGGCTAAAAGGGAATTGGTGTAGGCTGTGAAAGTCGAGATGCAAGCATAAGCAAGGACGCCAGCAAGAAAACATGGAGCTTTTCTTGCACCTTTTTGCATAGAGATGTAGGGAATGAGAAGCATCCGAGAATGCGTACATCTAGAGCATGATCTGATAATGCTGACGATCGAGCGCAGCAAGACACGTACGAGAGCTATGTTATTCATCCGGAAGACTCCGTAAACAATGCACGTCATCTGGAAAAAAATATTTCAGCTGGTACCCTACATACCCGCAGCCAATCCATACCCATGGCCACAAGTACATACCTGTACTAGTACACGGGTACCATGGGTTAATGAGGGTGCGACTGACAAGGCGACAAGGACAGCAAGGGGAGGGTAGGGGCCTGGGTGTGACTCGCCGCTAGAATACAGCACGGAGTCTGCGTGCGCAGGAGCACGGGCCCGCCAGCAGACGATGTATTTGCTGGTTGCCTGTGTTCGTGCGCTTGCTGCATATTGTAATGATGATGACAAGACGGGGTGAGAGCGAGACGAGGAAGGGCTGTGACGGCGAGGCCCCAACAAAGAAGACAGCGCTCTTCGTGCCTGTCAGACAGTGGTGGCTGGGTCTGGATCGCTCATCTTGCTGAGAAACGATGGGTGTGTTACAAGACCGGGAGGGAGCGGTGCGTACTTTAAGGCCGGGGGGCGCCGGGTACGAGAACGAGGTGGCGATGGTCGACAGGAAGCCAGTGGGTTGAGGCGCACCCGTACTCGTGACCCGCGACTGGTGCCCGGGCTCTGACGACGAGAGAGGCGAGGCAGAGGCGATGCGGCGGTGGCATCACGGGGAGTGTTGTGACCACGTGACTTGTACCTGCAAAATTTTTATCAAGTATGGAGTCGCACGCTCACCAGCGGGGAAGGACTTGAGTCTGACGTAAGGGGATGTCCAATCGACGAAGAGGCGCTGACAACGGATGACTTTCAAGACGAGAAATAACAGGCAGCCTAGTAGGAACACATGGTGGCCGAGCGTAATAGCGAATGGCGATTTGTTGCACCCATGGACGGTCGGACTCGGTGAGCGCTCTGTAGGGAATGCGTGTTTGCACGGTCGATCGCGAGAAAGGGCCAGAAGCACGAGGTGCGCTAGGCTATATCAAGGAAGAGCGACGTGTGCGTGCACGGACCACTGTGTCTGCAGATATCCTTGACCGATGTCTGTGACGTCGGCTGCAACGAGTGGTGCGTCGTGGTCGAATGATCCCGTAGCGAGGGTGCTGATCGTTGGGCAAGACCGTTTCCCACTCATCGAAATTGAGGCCGGTCATGACATATGTGCAGTAGCGTTTGCAGCGAACGGCGAGCACCTCGTCAGTGGCGGCCTCGACTCGGACGTTTGCGTGTGGCGAGTGCGAGATGGCGAGCGAATCGCGACAATGGGCACGGAGCATTCAGAAGTTGCGTGTCTCGCCGTCTCAAGGGACGACCAGTGGATCGCAGCGGGGACTGGCTGGGGCGAAGCGTTTGTCTGGGACGCAAACACGCACAAGCGAGCCTTCGAGCACACGGACCTCACTGGTAAGGACATCCGAGTCCGAGCAGTCGATTTCTCGCCCGACTCGGCTTGCCTCGTCGCATCGCACCACCATATAGCCACTATCTGGGACTTCGCCACTCACCGACGAGTACGAACACTCGACCACAGGGAAGGACTGGTGGTCGCAGCAAAGTACTCGCCGCAAGGCGACCGAATCGCAACAGCTTCTGCCCAGAAATGCGTCCGAGTCTGGGACAGCAACAATGGCAACTTGCTCGTCAATGTCGAAGTAAAAGTAAAGCCACTTTTCAACACTGGTCTCCTTTGGTTCAACCGCCACCTCCTCATCGCATCTGAAGACAAAATAGAACTAATTGATCCATCCACTGGTGTGGTAGTCGCAGAATCGCCAGTCCTTCATACTGGCTACACCTCGTGTCTTGCTGTGCCACAACACGGGAAGTTCATCTTGTGCTCGGGAACGGATGGCATTACGTTCCGGAGCCTAGCTGCGATGCAGTCCCAACCTCATTTCATACAGAAGCATCACTATAGCGACACTGGTGGGAGTCAGATCACGTTCTCCTCAGACGACCAGCTTTTCGCCACTGCTACCAGAGATGGAAGAATCACCATCAAGCACGTATCTCTCATTGCGGTAAGTGCTATCGTGATTACGAGTGCATCTGAACGAACACTACTTTCAAATCTTCCAACTATTTTTACACAGGACGGAACCCCTTTATCTCATATACACCGCACATTCCAGGATCCAGATATCCATATTGAAAGGGCTGCCCTCGATTCATGGAAACACGGCCGACTCGAAGATGCGGAAGGTCTACTCACTGCAGCTATCCCGAGTTCTGATAACACAGCTCATCATGTACTCGCGAGTCGGGCACTTGTCCGAGCACGTCTGGGACAGTGGGATGCAGCCATTGTCGATGCCGAACAAGTACTTACTATTCTTTTCTCATGCTCATGGACACTAATACTCTGCATTCAGTCTATCAAAATTGAGCCGTCCGTCATCGGCTACATTGCAAAACTTGTAGCCCTTGTTGGCAATGGGAGAACGCATGAGGGACATCGGGTGTGTGATATTGCGTTCGATCACTTCCATTCAACGCATGTTACCACCCTCCTTCTCATCAAGGTGTGTATTCCCACAATGGAAATGAAACTTCTCGACCCCGTATTTCGCCTAGGCTGTTGTTGTATTCATGGCCGGAGAGCATGACGATGGGATGTCACGCTTAGACGACCTTATTGCTACCGTATTGTTCAACTCTACGTTTCATGTGGTCAAGGTACGTTCATGATGGCCGAATATGCGGCAGTGTTACATCTGAGATTCCGAGTAGGCATATATGTGCTTTCTCCTCGGGAACTTGCGGATGGAGAAGGGTGACCACGAGCATGCGATACAGTTGTTCAACCAAGCACGAATCCAAATGGGCAACCGCGCAAGTCAACCACCGTTGGTAGTCTCGCTGGTAATATTTCTTATACTATCTCGCGCCCTGCCAACAGCATACCAACATAATTGACAGATTTCGGGGTGGGATTTTGATGATCTTGCAATCACAATCGAACAGTGTCGCTGTGAGGCACTCTATGCAGCAGGCCGTACGCAGGAAGCAGCCGACTCTCTGCTATGCTTGGTAAACAGGAAGGCTAATATGACACGAACGACTGTCATACGAGTTGTGGGCAAGCCCCTGTCCCCCTATCCTCCTGTCATGTATTCACACTTCCTCCCAGATCTCATCGAACGATTTCTCTCTAAACCAGAAAATGGTGACAACTCAAACCAGGACGCCACCCGCCACACCAACACACCGGTACTTCAAGGGAGCCTCCACCCACTGTCGTCCCTGGCACTGTCAAGGGAGTGGGCAAAACTAAAATTGACAACTGACTCGTGGAGGGATGCGTTGCATGATTCCATTAATGTGAGTGTTGTTCTCCTTTCGTAACTCCGTAACTCTAGCGGGCTGGAGTTTACGCAAGCCAGGGCCGAAACCTACAAGGCAGTTTGTGAGCGACTAGAGGATGTCAACAGCGTTGTAGACGCAGTTTTATGCTTCCGCCAGATGACACGCGAATTAGCCTACAAGGATGAACATGGCCGAGCAAACTGGATCACTGGTGGGTAACGCCATACATCATTCAGGCAACTCCCACATAACGGCTCTCTATCAGACTTCGGACTTCGGTGCTGCAGTAAGCTAGAGGAAATTGGCAACATCGCAATGGGCGCCTGCGATTATGCCAAAGCTATCCGCCACTATTCCTGTGCGTTGTCACTGCATCCTACTTCTTCGCACGGTCTGTTTGTGAAACGAAGTAAGATTTATGCGAGGGAGGGAATGTGGGAGGATGCACTGAATGATGCAAATGAGGTAGTTTGTTTACGCTTGTTTACGCTCGTTCACACTAACGGGCACTCACTAGACAATTAAGCTTGATCCATCGTCCCCGTTGGGTTATGAACGGAAATATGCAGCGTTATGGGGTGCTGGACGTTATGATGACGCGTCAGAGGCATTCGAAACAATGTTGTTGAAGATGTCGCAATCATCCGACCCAGAGATTCGAGGTGAGGGCAGTGTCACCATGTTGATGTTCATCTATTGACCTTCACCTGTAGAGCTATCCCGCCAGCATGTTAGGCCCGAACAAACTCGAGCAGCAATTCATGCAGCCATTGAAAATAGCATTCAGGAATCTCCATTAGTGCTAATCAATACCACCTCTGGCCATCTCTCCAATAAATCTGAGCAGGCAGCTGCCTTTGAATCCCTGCCAGCTTTCACAGAACTGGTGACATCCATGACAACATATATTGATCATGCTCGCATCGAGAAAGAGGTAGGGGAGTACTACCGATATGCAACGTTTTCACACAAGTGGGATGGAAACGAGCCTCTATATGAAACAGTAATGAAAATTCCAGTATATGCTCTCGAGGAATCTCCCGCTCACAAGAAGCTGAAGATGTTCTGCGAGACCGTACGGGGGGCAGGAATCCATTGGGCGTGGAGCGATACGTGCTGTATCAATCATGGCGATCACATTGTCCTTCAAGAGGCGCTGGTCAGCATGTTCAGGTGGTACCAAGGGTCTGCGATGACGGTCGTCTTCCTCTTTGACGTTCCCGGTCTATCCGAGCAAGGGGCCCTGACTCGGAGTATATGGAACAAGCGAGGGTGGACACTACAAGAATATCACGCCTCGAGGGTGGTCCAGTTTTACACCCAGGACTGGACGCCATACCTGAGTTTGGACAGATACAACCACAAGGAATCGCCTGAAATCATTTCAGAGATGGAGGAGGCAACGGGAGTCTCAGCGCAAGCCTTGATGGCACTCCGTCCTGGATTGGATGACATTCGGGAAAAGCTTCGATTGGCATCCACGCGGAAGACCACTCGGGTAGAAGATGCAGCATACTCGTTGCTCGGGATATTCTCTATGTCCCTGCCGGTCGTATATGGTGAGGCTGACAAGGCACTCGGACGACTGTTGGCACAGCTGCTCACGAGCTCAGGAGATGCGAGTATCCTCGCATGGACGGGGAAATCGGGCACATTCAACAGCTGTCTTCCCGCAGATATCGTTGTGTTCAGCCAGCTTCCAACATCGCACATCCCACCTGGCATCGTGGATTCTGACATGGAAACGGCCAAGGTTAGACTAAATGCGCCTTCACCAAACCTGAGATCCATGTTGAAACTATATGACCAAGTCGATGCACTCCCTGTTGCATCGTTCGCAGGGCAGCGGATGAGGCTTCCGTGTCTCACATTCAAACTAGGTCGTGTGTCCACTTCTCGGAGCGGGCCTGAGCGAGTTTTTCGGGCACAAACAACTGCACTCGGTACTGTGGAGATCCGAACACAGGAAGATCTATCTCGATTTGATTCTCTATGCCTCGTTCACCCTTGGATCGACTTTCTTCTTGATCGACAGCCCGTCGGAGACATTACAGAAACGATCCTTGGAGATGATGGTACAGGTGACCAATCCTCTACGCTAGGCGCGCTACCGGCATTTTCTAGTACTTCCAACGCCACGTTGACATCTGTACAAACGCGGGCAGGACGCCTCGTTGCGCGTCTTGGGCGTTCATTTGGGGGACAAACGAACAGACTCGCGGGAGAAACTGCGTCGCTGCTGCCTCCTTCGACTGTGTCCCCCATTGAGAAGGAGAGTCGGGTTCTTCAGTTCCTCGCCCGACTGAGACAACCGTTTGGGGCACTCTTACTGACACAGACCCGACACCGCATGGCGGAATACAGGAAGGTTGCTGCGGACAGTCTGATCACTGTTCAGGTGGAGGAGATTACGCCGGTGGTGTTGGACCGGCTGATGCAGTCTGTGAGGACACTGGACGTGCTCTGACGGGTCCACAAGGGTCAGAATTCTGTGCCATTTCTGTGCTCTTTCTTGTCACAGACCTTATTCATAAATATTCGTTGTCGATATACCTGGTGTCGAGCTTGACCTCGCGTGTCACTTTTTCGGCAGACCATCCTTCAGTCCGCCAGATAGTACCCCCTCTGGCATGAGGGACTACATGTTCTGTGGTACATATTTCGCCTCATGAGCTGAAGCGTGATGCCAACCCGACATCAACCCATCCGACAGTATCAGCAGGGCCTTGTAGGTGGTCGACGGGTTTAGACGACGACTGGGGAAGGCGAGTTCGAAGGGGACGCGACAGAGAGCCGCAGTGGAGTGGCGATGGATAAGATAAGCGATAAGAGCTGGACACGAGCGGACACGGCGTCGCTCGTCGTCGAGTGGGAAGCGGATACGTGCAATCGGGAACTGAAGGCGGAGACGGAAACGAGAGATGATCGATATTCGGGGGGAAGTTCTCTGCTGCTGTACATGGGCGCACCGGGCATCTAGATACTGTCTGCGACAAAGGCGTCTATGGTACAATCTGAAGGGGAAAGGGGTGGACAAGTACAAAGCGTCTATAGTGACAAAAGAATGAAGGGAGAAAGGGAACGACTATGCGTTCGTGGTACATGAAAGGTGATGAAAGCCGAGAGAAAGGGAAAGGGAGGAGACGGACTGTCATAGGACGCGCTTTGACGACGCGGCTGTGCGCAGACGCCGTGTGATCCTTACAGCCTCCAAAGTTGATAGCAACAAAGACTGGTTGCGCAATACCGTCACCAAATCCATTTATACGACGTTGGGATAGACAATAAATACAGACAGGTGCCCGAGTCGCGACCAATGTGTACTATGCGGTACAATAACTGCATGCATGAGATAAATCGTCAGGCGTAATTAGGATCTGAGCAGTACTGGTGGTTTTCATCAGGTCATCAAGAATAGTTGGTCTCAAAGTAGGATTTGGGTAGCTCTTTTTACGAAAGAAAAAGTGTACGCTGCGAAAAAGTTGAGCGGCATGTTCAAGCTCCGACCAAATTAACCGGAGCGGCCCGAGACACCTAGCAGTAGGTTAGGGTTACGTTTATGGGAATAGTACCCTGACATGAAGTATGGGCTTGTTGCAGGTACAGATGGGATATGTATATGAGCACTCGCATGCTCACGAGGTTGGCCCTGATAGGCAGGGATTTTATTTATTTATCATATATGTACTATTTATACAGTTGATAACCCAAATTGCTCGCAAACATAAGGATGATAGAGTGTGGGAGGTGGTACAACAGGTGGAAATGGGGCTGAGCGGTGGGGGGTAGTGATGGGACACGATTGATCAATCAAGTTCAAATGGGTGTCAATGCAGTGGAGGTGGGACACTAACAGTGTCATGTTGGTGTTGTTGTCATAGTTGTTGTTGTATCGATCATTGTCATTAAGTGGTGGTAGTGGGACTGTAGTTGTCATGGTTGTGATGGTGCTATCATTGTTGGTGGTGGGGAACATGTTGCATTGCCATTATCATGATGACTGTGTCATCATTGGCAGTGGGGGTGGGGAATACACTATGTTGCCATTATTGTCATGACAGTCATCAGGTGGCATAGGGTTGCCAAAGTTCAGTTCAGTTCAGGTTCAGCCCCCCCTAGCCTGAACCTGAACCTATAGCAACCAAACCAAACTGAACCTGAACCTGAATTGAACCTGATAGAACTAGTTCAAACCTTGAACTTTGGTATAGACTCTGGGAGAGGAAGAGAGGGAGGGAGAGGAGGGGATGATGGGAGAGGGGGAGAGGGGAGAGGATAGGGGAGGGAGAGGAGGAGATGATTGGGGAGAGTGAGCA
>JBBPLV010000794.1:0-14161 GCA_038089975.1 Boletellus ananiceps | reverse complement strand
TCCGGCAGCGGATACAAAGGGAATGCCGGAAAGGTCGCGTTGTCTAAGTAGGAAGGAAGAGTAGCGGGACAGAACAAAGAGGAGTGATAGCGCAAACCGTAGACCGCATCGGATGTTGTAACACTACGGTGTACTGGATGTCCACCTGGCGGTTGAGAATACGCCTGTGGGTATCCCAGAGGCACAAGAGAACGAGAAAAAGGGGAAGGAAGATAAAAGAAAAATAAAGGGCAAGAAGGTTGAGGGTCTGAGGGGAAATGGAGGACATGGTGTACGCTATTTATGAGGAGGAGAGAGATGTACTAGGTGCTCTTTCTTCGTCGTCTGGTTGGGGGGAAGTCTTTGGGTTGGGATGCCTTATATTCCTTTAGTAGAGCGTGGGAATTGCCTAAATTGCGTTCTGGTTCCCAAGTGTTTTCGGTGGAGGAATATCCTTTCCATGTGACCAGGTACTGCCTTCGTGCTGCGGAGCCCCTGTGGCTTAAGATCCGTGCCACCTCATACTGTTCCTCGCCGTCAATTTGATCCGGTGGAGGGTTGATAAAGTTTGGGCCATGTTCCGCTGTTTCGCGATAGGGGGTCAGGAGTGAGGCATGGAAGACTGGGTGGATTTTCCAGGTCGGGGGTAGTCGTAGTTGGTATGCTATGGGGGAGATGACTTTTTCAATTTCGAAAGGACCTTCTTGTCATGGAGCGAGCTTTTTGGAGGGATATCGTAGTTTCAGGTTTTTGTTATTGAGCCAGACGCGATCCCCTATTTTCCATGGTTTGAAAGTCGTGCAGGTGCGTTCCTGCATCATTTGTTGGGCCACATGATGGGCCTGCTGTGCCTCATCCCTAGCTTTAGCCAAAAGAGAGAGTCTCTGTTCAAGTGCGGGGAGGAATGTTTTTCTGAGGGCAGGGTAGGCTCGGGGTTCATACCCAAGCATGAGAGAAAAGGGGGATTGCTTGGTCACAGAGTGCACTGTGGAGTTGTGCGCGAATTCGGCCATGGGGAGGAGGTCAGTCCAGATGGACACGTTCCCTTGGCAGAAGATGCAAAGGTAGATCTCCAGTTCCTGGTTGACACGCTCAGTTTCACCATCTGTTTGTGGGTGGTAGGCGGTGGAGAGTGCGAGGTCGTAGACGAGTAGTCGGGATAATTCTCATGCGAAAGTGGAGGCAAATTGGGGTCTGTGGTCGGAGATGCATCGTTCGTGTAGGCCGAATCTAGGGAAGACATGCTGGAAAAAGAGGAGTGCTACTCCCTTTGCGTCTATGTCCTTGGTACAGGGGCAGAAAATTACCCCCTTCGTAAGACCATGGTCGACCACGACCATGACAGAATTGAAACTGCGAGACAGGGGCAGACCGGTAATGAGATCGACAGAGACAGATTGGAACAGTTGAGAGGCGGTGCTCGGAATAGGCCGAGCCGGCGGCACAGTGGGGTGCGTCAGCACCTTATTGGCCTGACAGGTGGCACAACCGAGAAGGAATTTTTGCATGAATGTGGAAAGTCCCGGCCACCAATAGTCATGCTGCAACAGGTGTAACATCCGGAAAAAGCTGGGGTGGCCAGCGGTGGGCGATTTGTGGAGCTGCTGCACGAGGGTGTGGCGAGCGGATTCCGGCACGTACAAGCGTCCCTTGAAGTAAAGCCGACCTTCATCGAAATGCCAGTCAGAAAGGGAAGCATGGGGAAGAATAGACGAGCCGTGGTGAAGGGCAGCGAGGGCGTCGGTGACAAATGGGTCGGAGGGGGTGGACTGGGTGATCTTGTCAGCAAGGGCGACATCCAGAAGGCAGACGAAGTGGTCGGCGGGGAGGAGGACAACATCCTGGTTGTTGTTGGTGGTGAAGACATTGGGTAGGCGGGAGAGCGCGTCGGCGGGACCCATCTGGGTACCAGAGAGATGGGAGAAGTGGAGGTCGAAGTCCTGGAGGAAGAGCATCCAGCGGGCCTGGCGCCGAGACAGTTTGTGGGGCTGTTTAAAGTAGGCAAGGTTCTTGTGGTCGGTGAGGATAGTCACCAGGTAGGCCGTGCCGGTGAGATACTGCTTCCATTCTTCGAGCGCGTGAATGACCGCAAGAAGCTCGCGATCGTAAATGTCGTAGTTACGCTCCTCGGGGGAGAAGGTCTTGGAAAGGTAAGCACAGGGATGTAGGTCCCCATTACGGTCCTTTTGCATCAACACGGTGCCGGAGGCAACAAGGGAGGCGTCAGTCATGACCCAGAATGGGGCATTGGTATGGGGGAGACGGAGAACAGGCCAGGAAAGGAAGGCCTGTTGGAGTGATCTAAAGGCGGCGTCACAGGCAGGGGTCCAGTCCCAGGGCGCCGACTTCTTGGTGAGGTCATGGAGAGGCCAGGCAATAGCGGAGAAGTTGGGGATGAACTTGCGGTAGAAATTGCAAAAGCCGATAAAAGAGCAAACGGCTTTCACCGACCGGGGGGGGGTCCATTCCTGAATTGCCTTTAGTTTGGTGGGATCAAGGGTGATAGCCCCAGGGTGGATGATCATGCCAAGGTACTCCACCTCAGATACGTTAAAGAAGCATTTGGAGAGCTTTAGGAACAGGTGGTGATCACGCATTTGTTGCAGGACTCGTTGGGTGCGTCGGTGATGGAGTTGGGGATCACCCGCGGTATGGATAATGAGGTCGTCCATGTAGATGAGAAGCCATCCTTCCGAGATCATATCTCTGAAAATGTCGTCCATGAGGGCTTGGAATGTTGGGGGAGAATTGCACAGGCCAAAAAACATTATGGTTGGCTTGTAGAGCCCAAAAGGGGTGATGAAGGCTGCTTTCCAAGTGTCGGATGCTTTGATACAGACATTGTTATATCCCCAGCGGACATCCATCTTCGTGAAGAGAGAGGAGTCCTTGAGTTGATTGATGAGGTCAGAGATGAGTGGTAATGGGTAGGCATTTTTGACAGTGTGCTGGTTGAGGTAACGGTAATCCTGACAGGGACGGAGACCTCCGTCCTTCTTTTTGACGAAGAAGAAGGGTGACGCTTGCGGGGACTTGGAGGGTTTAATCTTTCCAGACTGTAAATGTTCTTCGACGAACTGTTTGCAAGTAGCCAGTTCCGCAGGGTTGAGCGGATAGGCTTTGGCGACTCTTGGGACGAAGTCTTTGGTGAGATCTATTGTATGGTCGTAGGGGCGAGAGGGAGGCAGTTCACCATCCTTCGGTTCCTCAAATACGCTTCGGAACTCCTTGTATTCTGGCGGAAGGGTTGTGTCGGTTTTGGCTGTTTGTTGGGCCAGTTCTGTGGAGATGGTGGCTTTGGCGATGACTGCAGGTTCCGAGGAAATTCCGAGATACCGGAGGAGGTAACGTTGCGTGATCGGATCACTTACAGGGGAGCATTGTGGGGGGTTCGAGAACTCGATCCTGCCAGTGGCCCAGTCTATGGTTAGGTTGATTTCACGCAGCCAGTTCATGCCTAAGATGACTTTTTCAGTTCCGGAGTCAATGACAAGGAATCGGCGTCGTTCTGTTTCGGAGCCGTAGGCAACGTGGAGAATGACGTAGTGTCGGATGATTCCATTTTTATTTTCAGAACCATCCACATTGTGGGCGCGAATGGGTTGAGGGAGTCAGTGAGTCTTCCATCCTTGAAGGCGGACGAGGTATTTATTGACGAAGCATCCAGTGGCTCCACTGTCTACTAACGCAGAGATTTCAATGGTTTTCATCGCATCGGATTCATATAGGTGAATAGGGAGTTTGATTGCTCTAGAGTGGGATCCTAGTATGAATACAAGTGCGACAGAAAGGGGAGGTAAAGACGTTGATACTTTCCTCCTGGTTAAAAATCCTGCGAGGTATCAAGGACTCGGACATCCTGATCTTCGGTGGTACAGGTGTGGAGGATGCGGAGTAGTTTGTCCCTAGGGAGGTCCGAACTCTGGATGAATTCTCCTAATGCGTCTGTCGTTTCTACTGCCTTTATAGTATGGGGGCGAGTGGGGAATCGTCGAGGGCGAGAATCTCCTCGAGGATGATTAGTGGTTCGGCACCCCACACGATGGCAAATGAAGCATTTGTTATTTTTCATATGCTCAGCTCGCTCAACTGGGGTGAGGCGGATCGCGTCAACGTCCATGGCATTTGGGTCACGATGGTGGGAATTTCCTGAGGAGGGAAGGGGGATGTAGTTCTTACGTTCCCAGATCTTCCGGAGGCGTCGGATGTTCTCGTCAAAGACATGGGCCTTTTTGATCCAGTCTCTCCATTTCGTTGGCTGGGGGTTTAAGGTAGCCATCATATTGGCCAGTCATTCGTCAACTCCTCGTCGGAGGATATTGATCAGGATCTCGTCATGTCCTGTTTCCAATTTGCTTCTCATCACTTTTAATTCGAAGGTGGTGATGTATGTGTTGAAATTGCCTCTTTGGAGTCTCCCTGGTAGCGCTCTCTCGCTCTCATCTTTGAAGTCGTTCTGTTTTAATTCGTATAGCTCGTTCCGAGCTCTTTCCTGCTGTCCAGTTGGGATGAAAGATTCCATAAAAGCTTCCCAGAATTGGGGAAAGGTGGCATCCATGACTTTCGGGTACCAGGTTTCGGCGAATGCTGCGGCTCGTCCTTTGTTCATCTTATTGAGGCAGGTGAGGATTAGGAGCGAGTCATTGTTGTAGATATCCTGATTTATGGTAAAGAAGGCTGTCATGGCCAGTAACCATTGTGTTGCGTCTGCGGCATTTCCATCGAAATCTCCAGGCAAGGCTGCCCGGAGTTCCCCTTTTTTTGTGTGAGAGGGTGTAGCGTCGGCCATTGGTTCGTCCAGTGTTTCCTGGGTGGTATCGGTGATTAGTACTACCGGGGAAAGTGTTGGGGCAGGTGTGGAAGGAGGAACTAGATGGGCGTGCTCGAGTATGGATTCAGGGGTTACAGATTGTCGTCGTCTTCGCTCTCGAAATAAGAGACTTGGAGGAGGAGGTCTAGGAGCATTGGAAGAGGTGGCAATTCGTCTAGGTACGGGGGAGTTGGTTTGATAAGGGTTTTCGAAGGGTCTGGGGTTGGTAGGGGTTCCGCTAGGGATTGGCTCGTCTTCGAAGAATACTTCTTCGTTCTCTCCTGTTTCCTCCAATTCCGGGGAGGATTCTGGCTCTCTGGGGGCGCGGTACGACGTGTTGTCGAGGTGTCCGCCCTTCTGCTAAATAGCAGGGGCGCGAGAAGAGCTAGTTCTTTTGTTACACAGATTGCGTACAATCTCGTAGGTCAAATGCGAGGTCCTATGTTTCCGGAAGGTAACACTCGGACAGCGTCCACTCAATAGTAGGACGAAGACTAATCGAAGTCGGAAGCTCGCTATCCGAAGGTCGGACTCGTGGATGGCCAGAGACTGCACGTAGGATTGCGCAGAACTAGCTAGAGAACATGTATCGTACAGGGCACGGTTTAAATACCTAGGTAGAGCTGTACTTTGCTAAAGTAGTAATTCCTGGTATAGTAACGAAGAGATACCTAGTATGGATCGTGGGGAGACACAGCATCAATAATGAGATGATGCTGTGGGAGGGCTATGTGTCTGAGAGTAGAAAATGGGGCATACCAAATGTAGTAATTCAAGAGTCCCTATCCAGCAGCGGATACAAAGGGAATGCCGGGAAGGTCGCATCATCTAGGTAGGAAGGTAACGTAGTCGGACAGAAGAGAGAAGAGTGGTAGCGCAAACCGTAGACCGCGTCAGATGTTGTAACACTTGGGACTAGACCCCCGCATGCGACAGCACCTTCCGGTCACTCCAGCAGGCCTTCCTCTCCTGCCCAGTTCTCCACCTCCCGCATACGGACGCACCCTTCTGGGTCATGACCGATGCCTCCCTCGTGGCCTCAGGCGCCGTGTTGATGCAGAAGGACAGTAACGGTGATCTCCACCCCTGTGCTTACCTCTCCAAAACCTTTTCCCCTGAGGAGCGTAATTACGATATCTATGATTGGGAACTCCTCGCAGTCATTCGCGCCCTTGTGGATAAGATCTCCCATTCCACTTCCTCCGACCCCTTTGTCACTGACACCCTCGCCGCCTTGCAATGCGGATCTTCCATCCTCCCTTGTGCCTCGCACTCCGACTGGCATTTCGCCAACGGGAAACTATATTTCAAAGGTCGCCTGTACGTGCCCGAGTCTGCCCAGCACACTCTCGTGTGGGAGCTCCATGATGCGCCTGCCGCAGGACACCCTGGCTTCTTCCGGATGTTACACCTGTTACAGCGTGACTATTGGTGGCCAGGGCTTTCCACCTTCATGCGAAAATTTCTCCTTGGCTGTGCCACCTGTCAAGCCAATAAGGTGCTAACACATCCCACCGTGCCGCTGGCTCGGCCCATCCCGAGCACCGCTTCTCACCTGTTCCAATCCATCTCCATCGATCTCATTATGGGTTTACCCCTGTCTCGTGGTTTCAACTCTGTCATGGTCGTGGTCGACCACGGTCTTATGAAGGGGGTAATTTTCTGCCCTTGTACCAAAGACATCGACGCCAAAGGGGTAGCACTCCTCTTTTTCCAACATGTCTTCCCCAGATTCGGCCTACACGAACAATGCATCTCTAACCGCGGTCCTCAATTCGCTTCCGCCTTTGCACAAGAGCTATCTCGATTACTCGAGTATGACCTCGCACTCTCCACAGCCTATCACCCGCAAACGGATGGAGAAACTGAGCGTGTTAACCAGGAACTGAAAACTTACCTCCACATATTCTGTCAAGGGAACGTATCCATCTGGGCTGACCTCCTCCCCATGGCTGAATTCGCGCACAACTCCGCAGCACATTCAGTGACCAAGCAATCCCCCTTTTCTCTCATGCTCAGATATGAACCCCAGTCCTACCCTGCCCTCGGAAAAACATTCCTCCCCGCTCTTCAACAGAGACTCTCTCTTTTGGCCAAAGCTAGGGACGAGGCACAGCAGGCCCATCATGTGGCCCAACAGCTTATGAAAGAACGAATTCGCACACCCTTCAAACCGTGGAAGATAGGAGATCGCGTCTGGCTCGATAACAAGAACTTGAAACTATGATACCCATCCAAAAAACTCGCCCCTCGACGGGAAGGTCCCTTCGAAATAGAAAAAGTAATCTCCCCCGTAGCCTACCAACTACGGCTACCCCCAACCTGGAAGGTTCACCCAGTCTTCCATGCCTCGCTCCTGACCCCCTATCACAAAACTGCAGGACATGGCCCAAACTTTATCAACCCTCCTCTGGATCAAATCGACGGTGAGGAACATTACGAAGTGGCACGGATCTTGAGCCACAGGGGGTCCGCAGCACGTAGGCAGTACCTGGTCGCATGGAAGGGATACTCCTCCACCGAAAATACCTGGGAACCCGAATGCAACTTAGGCAATTCCCATGCTCTACTAAAGGAATATAAGGCATCCCAACCCAAGGACTTCCCCCCAACCAGACGACGAAGAAAGAGCACCTAGGACTTTTCTCTTCCTTCTTAAATAGCGTACGATATGCCTTCTCTTTCCCCCCAAACCCTTAACCTTCTCACTTTATATTTCTCTTTCATTTTTCTCCCTATCTTCCTCATTCTCCTGTGCCTTTGGGATACCCATCAGCGCATTCTAAACCACCAGGTGGACATACAGTACACCATCGCTCCACTCCCCACTCACCACAACCAACCCCCTCCCCCCATTGCTTGGGCTGACAAACCAGCCCAGGACCATCAGCCACCAGCACGACCAGAACCAGGTTGGTCTCTGCGTTTCGTGGTGACCTTCCCTGAAAATAGTAACAGGGCCGGGCAGTGGGAAGGAAATGCCTCTGGCTGGTAGAATATTTTCATCATTTCTTCTTTTCTCGCTGAACTTTACACCCAACGAATTATCCGGGTGTTAAAGAAATACTATATGGCCTCTCTCTCTCGCCCCCTCTCCATCAACGATAACCCACCTCTCCGACTGGATCGACTCTCCAAGTTTCATCAGACCACTTTTGTCTTCAATCTACTCGACAATCCCGGCATAGTACTCGCCCTCGAACACCTCCCCTTATTTTGTCTCTCCCCATATCTTCCTTTGATCATCCGTTTCTATTCCTTTTTTGTTACTTCATGACGTCAGACCATTGAGACCGTCGCGATCTTCCGCACCGCTATGGACTTGGGAATACAACATCGCTTCAGTCCCACGTTCGCAATCCAACAACTGGGCAGAGCTCGAAATACAATTTTCGAACTCCTTACCAAAGCCGGCCTACTTGAGCTCATCATACTCCTCCCTCACAATATCTACCTCCTCCTCCTCCGTCAACAGCTCCAATCACTCACGAACGAAGAGCGGACCTATTACATGGCTGATGCTCCCGTCATCCCACAAAGAAATTTGTTGGAAGAGCACGATCACCCCGGAAGTAGCTCAACACGACCTGCGCTTTCACGTTCCCCTGTCCCAGCCATTAACTTCGCGACCGTCAGACCTCCCACTCTGGAATCCCCTTTCGTCCCAACCGAACCCCCCTCTACCCTGCCTCGCTCCTCTACCACGTCCCCCATCCCCATTCCACCTCCCGCCCCCCAAACACGACGAGTTGCTCAGTGACTTCACGCTATGGCTCGACTGGGAAACCACGATATCACAGATGGAGAACTCAGATCCACTAGCTCCGTCTCTCCCTCTCCTTGAAGAGGAAATCGAGCAGCAAGTTGCCATCAATGCGGTTTGCGATCACACTATACTAAGGACAGCCTGCCCCCACTACCTCTGTCCTTACTGCTTCCTCCCCGCACCTGGTCATCCCCAGTATGCTTGTCCTGAGCGACAATGTGTCCATTGCAGACTTCGAGGCCACAGTGCGCCGAATTGCGCAGGGACCATGGATGGGAGTGAATCTGACAGACTGTCTATGGCAGATACTCTCGGAGTCGACCAACCTAATCGGATCTGAGTCAGTGTCTCAGATGTACGACAGGGGTAATGTTACAACATCTGATGTGGTCTACGGTTTGCGCTATCACTCCTCTTTGTTCAATCCGACTACTTTACCCTCTTTCCTAGACAACGCAACCTTTCCGGTATTCCCCTTGTATCCACTACCAGAAAGGGACTCTTAAACTTACTACATTTGGTATGCCCCACTTTCTACTCTCAGACACATAGCCCTCCCATAGCATCATCTCATTATTGATGCTGCATATCCCCACGCTCCATACTAGGTATCTCTTCATTACTATACCAGGGATTACTACTTTAGTGAAGTACAGCTCTGCCTAGATATTTAAACCGTGCCCTGTATGATACTTGTTCTCTAGCTAGTTCTGCGCAATTCTATGTGCAGTCTCTGGCCATCCGCGAGTCCGACCTTTGGATAGTGAGCTTCCGACTTCGATTAGTCCTCGTCCTACTATTGAGTGGATGCTGTCCGAGTGTTGCCTTCTAGGAACATCGGACCTCGTGTTTTTGACTTAGGAGATTGTACGCAGTTCATGTAACAAAAGAACTAGCTCTATTCTCGCCCCTGCTATTTAGCAGAAGGGCAGACATCTCGGCATCACGTCGTACTGAGCCCCCAGAGAACCAGAGTCCTCCTCAGAACCAGAGGAAGAGACAGGGAACGAAGAGATATTCTTCGAAGACGAACCAACCCCCAGTGGCACCTCTACTGAATCTAGACCATTCGCGAACCCCTACCAGACCAACTCCCTCGTACCAAGACGTATCGCTGCCTCCTCAAGCGTTCCGAGAGCACCCCCTCCTAGTCTCCTATTCCGGGAGCGCAGACGATGACGATCCGTAACTCCTGAGACAATACTAGAGCACGACCGTTTAGCCCTGCCTTCCACCCCCACTCCAACGCTTTCCCCAGTAGTATTAGTCACTGATACCACTCAGGAATCCCAGGACACACCAATGGCCGACGCTCCACCTCACACAAAGAAAGGGGAACTCCGGGCAGTCCTACCTGGAGACTTCGACGGGAACACCACTGATGCGACATGATGGATGTTAGCCATGACGGCCTTCTTCACAATCAACCAGGATATCTACGACACCAACTCGCTCCTCATCCTCACCTGCCTCAATAAGATGAATAAAGGACGAGCTGCAGCATTCGCCAAAACATGGTATCCAAAAGTCATGGACGCCACTTTTGCTCAGTTCCAAGAAGCATTCTCGGAATCCTTCGTCCCGACTGGACAACAAGAGAGAGCTCAGAATGAGCTATACGAGCTGAAGCAAAACAACTTCAAAGACGAAAGTGAAAAGACGCTACCTGGAAGACTCCAGAGGGGCAACTTTGACACCTATGTCACCACCTTCGAGCTGAAGGTAATGAGGAGCAAACTGGAGATGGGACATGATGAGATTCTGATCGACATCCTTTGGAGAGGAGTAGATGAATGACTTGCCAATATGATGGCTACCTTAAACCCTCAGCCGACGAAATGGAGAGGTTGGATTAAAAAGGCTCATGTTTTTGACAAAAATATCTGACGTCTCCGGAAGATCAGGGAGCGGAAGAACTACATTCCCCTCCCCTCAGGAAACTCCCATCGCGACCCAAATGCGATGGATATCGATGTGATCCGTCTCACCCCGGTCGAACGAGCAGAACATATGAAGAACAACAAATGCTTCATTTGCCACCGCGTAGGATGCCGTACTACTAACCATCCTCGCGGAGATTCCCACCCTCGACGATTCCCTACTCGCCCCCATACTGTAAAAGCATTAGAAACAATGGACGCGTTAGGAGAATTCATCCAGAGTTCAGATCTCCCCAGGGATGAACTACTCCGCATCCTTCGAACTTGCACTACCGAGGATCAGGATGTCCGAGTCCTCGATACTTCGTAGGATTTTTAATCGGGAGGAAAGTATCAACATCTTTACCTCCCCTTTCTGTCGCACCTGTATTTGTACTAGGTTCCCACTCTAGAGCAATCAAACTCCCCATTCGCCTGTACGAATCCGATGCGACAAAAACTGTTGAAATCCCTGCGTTAGTGGATAGTGGAGCTACCAGATGCTTCATCAATAAATACCTCGTACGCCTTCGAGGATGGAAAACCCACCGACTCCCCCAACCCATCCGCGCTCATAATGTAGATGGCTCCGAAAACAAGAATGGAATCATCCAACACCATGTGGTCCTCAATGTTACCTATGGATCTTGGACAGAGCGATGCAAATTCCTTGTCATTGATTCCAGGACAGAAAAAGTCATCCTGGGGATGAATTGGCTTAGGGAAATCAATCCTAACATTGATTGGACCACCGGACAGATTCAATTCCCGGACTCCCCACGACGACCTTCCCCCATCGACCCAATCACACAAAGGTATCTCCTACGATACCTCGGACAGACCCTGGAAGATGAACTGATCGCCAAAGCTACCATCTCCACCAAGCTAGCCCAACAGGCCCTGAAGACAGAGACAGCTCTCCCACCAGAATATGAGCCATTCCATAGTGTATTTGACGAACTGAAAGACGGGGAGCTGCCGCCATCTCGTCCCTACGACCACGCCATTGACCTCGACAACACCTTCATCCCAAAAGTCGCCAAAACCTATCCACTTAACCCCACGGAGTTGGCCACCTGCAAAGACTTTGTCGAGGAACACCTGCGATCCGGAAAGATTAAACCTTCCAAATCCCCACAAGCGTCCCCCTTTTTCTTCGTCAAAAAAAAGGATGGAGGTCTACGACCATGCCAGGACTATCGCTACCTCAACCAGCATACCGTCAAGAATGCCTATCCATTGCCGTTAATCTCCGACCTTATCGACCAACTGAAAGACTCTTCCCTCTTCACAAAGATGGATGTCCGCTGGGGCTACAACAACGTTTGTATCAAGGCCTCCGATACCTGGAAAGCGGCCTTTATCACCCCTTTTGGACTCTACGAGCCAACGGTAATGTTTTTCGGCCTGTACAACTCCCCCCCGACATTCCAAGCCCTCATGGACGACATCTTCAGAGACATGATCTCGGAAGGGTGGCTCCTCATTTACATGGACGATATTATCATCCATATGGCAGGCGACCCCCAACTTCATCAACACCGCACCAAACGAGTCCTCCAGCGCATGCATGACCATCACCTCTTTTTGAAGCTTTTCAAGTGCTTTTTCAACGTTTCCGAGGTCGAGTACCTCGGAATGATTATTCGCCCTGGGGCGATCACCCTCGACCCCACCAAATTGAAAGCCATCCAGGAATGGACCCCTCCAAGGTCGGTCAAAGCTGTCTGCTCCTTCATCAGATTTTGCAATTTTTACCGCAAGTTCATCCCCAACTTCTCCTCCATCGCCCGTCCCCTCCATGATCTCACCAAGAAATCAGCGACTTGGTGTTACGCGGACTGCGTACAATCTCGTAGGTCAAATGCAAGGTCCTATGTTTCCGGAAGGTAACACTCGGACAGTGTCCACTCAATAGTAGGACGAAGACTAATCGAAGTCGGAAGCTCGCTATCCGAAGGTCGGACTCGTGGATGGCCAGAGACTGCACATAGGATTGCGCAGAACTAGCTAGAGAACATGTATCGTACAGGGCACAGTTTAAATACCTAGGTAGAGCTGTACTTCGCTAAAGTAGTAATTCCTGGTATAGTAACGAAGAGATACCTAGTATGGATCGTGGGGAGACGCAGCATCAATAATGAGATGATGCTGTGGGAGGGCTATGTGTCCGAGAGTAGAAAATGGGGCATACCAATGTAGTAATTCAAGAGTCCCTATCCGGCAGCGGATACAAAGGGAATGCCGGGAAGGTCGCATCATCTAGGTAGGAAGGTAACGTAGTCGGACAGAAGAGAGAAGAGTGGTAGCGCAAACCATAGACTGTGTCAGATGTTGTAACATTACCCCTGTCGTACGTCTGAGACACCGAATCAGACTCTAGCAGGTTGGTCGACTCCGAGAGTATCTGTCGTAGACAAGCCATCGGACTCGCTCCCATCCATGGCCCCTGCGCAATTCGGTACACTGTGGCCTCGAAGTCCGCAACGGACACATTGTCGCTCAGGACAAGCATACTGGGGATGACCAGGTGCGGGGAGGAAGCAGTAAGGACAGAGGTAGTGGGGGCAGGCTGTCCTATAGTGTGATTGCGAACCGCATTGATGGCAACTTGCCGCTCGATTTCCTCTTCAAGGAGAGGGAGAGACAGGGCTAGTGGATCGGAGTTCTCCATCTGTGATATCATGGTTTCCCAATCGTGCCAGAGCGCGAAGTCGCTGAGCAACTCGTCGTGTTTGGGGAGCGGGCGGTGGAATGGGGATGGGGGATGTGGTAGAGGAGCGAGGTGGAGTAGAGGGAGGTTCGGTTGGGACGAAAGGGGTTCCCGGAGTGGGGGGTCTGACGGTCGTGAAGTTAATGGCTGGGACAGGGGAACGTGGAAGCGTAGATCCTGTTGGGCTATCTCCGGGATAATCGTGCTCTTCCAACGGATCCCCTCTGTGGATGACGGGGGCATCAGCCATGTAATGGGTCCGCTGCTCGTTCGTGAGCGACTGGAGTTGTTGTCGGAGGAGTGGGAGGTAGACATTGCGAGGGAGGAGTGCGATGAGTTTGAGGAGTCCAGCTTCGGTAAGGAGCTCAGAGATCGTGCTATGAGCTTGTCCCAACTGTTGGACGGCAAAGGTAGGGTTAAAGCGATGTTGTATTCCCAGGTCCGTGGCCGTGCGGAAGATCGCGATGGTCTCAATGGTCTGGCGACGCATAGTAATGAAGAAGGAATAGAAGCGAATAATCAGAGGGAGATATGGGGAAAGACGAAAGAGAGGGAGACGTTCTAGGGCAAGTACAATCCCTGGGTTATCGAGTAGGTTGAAGACGAAGGTGGTTCGGTGAAATTCAGAGAGTCAGTCGAGTCGGAGAGGTGGGTTGTCGTCAATGGACAGGGGGCAAGAGAGAGTGGCCATATAGTATTTCTTTAATGCCCAAACAATTCGTTGAGCAAAGACTTCAGGACGAAAAGGAATGATGTAAATATTCTACCAGCCAGAGGCGTTCCCTCCCCACTGTCCAGCCCCGTTGTTGTTGTCTGGAAATGTCACCGCGAAATGCAGAGACCAACCTGGTTCTGGTCGCGCTGGTGGCTGTTGGTCTTGGACGGGCTCATCGGCCCAGGCAACGGGAGGGGGTGGTTGGTGGTGGTGAACAGGGAGAGGGGCTACGTGTTACGCCGACTGCGTACAATCTCCT
>JBBPLV010000793.1:0-14172 GCA_038089975.1 Boletellus ananiceps | reverse complement strand
TGACATGAGTACCTTAATAAGTGATTATCTGGGGAACCACTGGGCCAAATCACTTGACCCAGGGCTCATTTTGTAGCCAAGAGTATCTACTATATATTATCCCACTAATTCTAGATGAGATTCTCAAGTGTGCTTGCAGTGCACTTCATGCACTGCATCAAGGTTAGTTATTGTAACAGTTTTGTTGCCTACTGTAATACCTACCGGGTGGGTTCACATATCGTCCGTCGGCTGAGCACTGAGCGTCGTCCATCGTCGTTTGTGCTGCACGTCGGACGAGAAAGGTCGGCGTGCTAAAATCGTTGGTCATGTGTGCCCCTCAGGCTCACAAACTGTTAGGTTTGTTTTAGCCGGTGCTGAGTGTCCGTAGCATCATATTACTACGACGACTTGTGATAAAAGTTACATCCTTGTTTTCGCAGTTTCTACGATGCGGGAGCTACGATCATGCCAGGATTTCAAAGTTGCGGTTGAATGCTACCCTGGCGAGCTTGGACCGGAGCCCTCAGATCGAAAGCCAAGCGCACGCCAGTGGTGATCGCAGTGGCCATGAGTGGTCTTACCTGTCGTACTCGAGCCCCAAGAGCAGTCTTATAGGAATAAATTCTGACTCGGAGGTTGTCCTAGCGTGACCACCGACCGATTTGTCCGAGCGGAACGACCACACTTGTCGTTTCTTGCCTATCCCGAGCCCCTCTGCTGTCTGCGCCGAACTCGTAATCGCGTCGACTAGCATCTCCGCTAGGCCCAGCTGTGTCTAGGGTGCCTTTCTAGTCTTGAATTCCCTAGCCCGAGCGAAGCTCCAAGGCTGTTAACCAACCCGATTTGCGCTGCCAGTCATAGTCGGGACCGGGAGAGGTGCTAGATAGCAATTTGCTGTGGGCTGAATGATGCCGTCTCGATTAGTCCCATCTTTGATGTGGCGTCGCCCTGTGATGACATATATTGCGCGCGGCGGCCTCTCCCATGCCGCAGCTTGGTCACCACCATGGACGCGATACGAGGGTTCAAGGAAACCGCAATTAGCAAGATCAACATGCTCAGTGAGTGTTCGAGGACGGTGATACTGCGGGGGTGGCTTATCGATCTGATCGGCGGCCTGGCTCGATGACTAGCGCTAGCTGCGTTCATACCTGTGCTGGAGGAGAGAACAGCAGTGATAGCCAAGATAGAGAGGAAGGAATTTCAGTATGGTCCGACGAGTCGTCACTATGTAAGTCCACCCGTCAGTCGCCAGTCAAGGTTGGCAATACTGACACACGCCAGCTCGACGTTTACTACCCGCCTGCTACTTCTACGCTCTCCACTCCAAACTGGAAGCTCCCCATGCTCTTCTTCATCTATGGCGGTGGGTACGACACCGGCTCGCGGCGTTTTCCGGAACCATACGACCTGGGGTACCACGCGCTGGGATCCTTTTTCGCAGCGCATGGCGTCCTGACGGTCATACCCGACTATCGACTCGTACCCGAAGTGCGATTCCCAGTGGCGTCGGAGGACATCCGGGATGCGCTCGTCTGGATCGCGGGACATGCGACGGAGGTGGCAGGCGGAGCGACCGACGCGCGGAGTGCACGCACGGGGCCAGACCCGGGGTACGTCTTCGTCCTGGGACACTCGGCGGGCGCCGCGCACACCCTCGTGCTCAACCTGTACCCACCGCTGCGGACGAGTCTGGCGGAGAAGGCAGCCGCGGTGGGATTGAAAGTCCGTGGGGTGGTGTTGAACGGCAGTCCATGGTACTTTGGCGTAAGCGGAGAGTCGTTCGCGACGATTGGGCCTGTCAACTTTTATTTCGGGGGGGCGGCAGAGCAGAAGGAGAGGGAGCCGCGTGGCTTGTGGGCAGCCCTTGCGGAAGAGGACGCGCGTGCGCTTCCAGATATATTGCTTATCCAGGCAGAGCGGGAGCCAGACTGGCTCCGAGTGGAGACCAAGGACGTGATGGAGAACGAGATCAGGGATAAGTTGGAAAAGGTCGGGAGAGAGCTCGAGAAGACGTACATTGCGGCGGGGCACAACCATATCAGCGTGAACTGGGCGTTGAACACGGGGGACGCGCGCGGGGAGAAATGGGGCGTCCACGTCGTAAGGTGGATCAAGGCAAGGGTGAGTTAGTTAGAGCTTGGAATGCTACACCATGGTCCCATCCAAACCGAGAGCCAAGCCGCGTTCGCCTGCGCCGTTGCGGACACCGACAACGCCGTCGCAGTTCTTCCCGCCCTCGTATTTTGCGGCCGCAGCGGGCATGCCTTACCCACCGAACCGCGACGACAACGCAATGCCGCTTCGGACGCCTCTGATACCCGTCCAACAGGGACCCAGCCCGTTCAGCTCTAATGCAGCGCACGAATATTCTCCTCACGCAGGCGACTCGAGTCGGAACAGACGCAGAAGCCAGCTGGACGATCTCGGCCTCATGGAACCCCATCTTCTGCCAACCCTCAGTGATACGGTCGAACGCATGACCAGACCACCCTCTCAAGTGATGGCAAGCGCGCCCTGTCTTTCTACGCCTGGTCCCGATTACTCGTCGAGTGCCGCTCGTCTTCCTTCGACCTCGCCAAATTGTTCGACTTCCTCTGTTCGGGGCGAACCTGACAGCTCCATCCTCACGAACAAGTCCGTGTCCAGGTCAGAGCTTCGTTCGCCGTCCAATGCATGCCCTGAACAACCACTATCAAACGCTCGAGCGCCGTCGTCGAGGACCAACCCAAAGTCAATCCTAAAAGCTCACATGATGTCCGATCAACGTCTTCAAGTCCGGCAGGCCCACTCGGACGACGTGCATCTTCCTGCGGATTACGCCCGGAAGGCTGGTCGAAGCCCTATTCCGATCCCACCAGAACCGTTGCCTCTGGAAAGCAGGGTAGAACACGCGCGTCAAATGCCGATCTCTCCGAGACCGAAAATCGATAACTCGCTTCGATCTGGTAGGGCACGCTCGCGAACGGACCCCGGCAGCCAACCGAGAGGCCCGCCTGCGACTCCTGGGAGAAATGCTCAGCAATCGAACCCACCACTATCTGGAATCCCTCGGCGGGTAGGTATATCCCCAAGCCCGGCGACGACCCGAATCTCGGCTATTGCCCAGACGCCAAACACTCATTTGGAAGCGGAATATGTGAATGCTACTCAGCACGAGAAACGACGGTTGTTTGTCCTGAATGCGGAAATATCGTCGTCTTCGAGCTCCGAGCCGCAAACACCTTTGGTGCGCCACATGAAGCCCAAGACGTTGTCACGAACCGACTCACAGTCGTCCGCGGAGAGTCAACTTCGACCGCCACGTTTTGGTCTTGGGTTGGGGCTTTCCGGGCTCAGCGACGCAAGAAATCCGGTCAAGTTGACCCCGGGCCAGAGATGGATGACGAAAATGCCCAGCGACGAGTCCGTGCCGCGTCATGCGAATTCTCCGAGTAACAAGCGGCGACAACGAGACAGCACCCCTAAAAGACGCGATCGATCGCCCCCCGGAAGCGCGCGAGTCAATAATGTTGATGGGCAACGCCGACAACGAGAGTTACTTTCCCTTGTAAACGCCGGTCAAAATGATTCGAGCGGATGTGATTCGCGGCCGACCAGTTCCGAAGGATCCGAGGGTCAGAGCCTTGCATCCGATGGGTCTGGGAATTCTTTACGATCAGTATTCGATGACGACTCTGGATCAGAATACTCGCCGACGGGAGAGAATAGCGTGCGTCCTTTGACGAGATGGGGGGCCAAACAGGGACAGCCACGCGCGAAAGCTGTACATCGCCTTAGTCGGGCCAACCTTCCAGGAGGTGATGGCAGTGGTTGAGTCAATAGCAACTTTCATCGTGACCTCGGTTCCTCACGTAATCTCAGATCCTCCGATACATGTGGACGAGCAAAACACACCCAGGGCATCATCTGCTCCATCGTTCTCTCGGCAGAACAGGCGTGAAGCGCAGATTTACCCAGCAGTCTCGATGCACGGCGAGGTGTCCCTAGAGACAGAACCGTCGATACTTGCTTTTGACGAGGATGTGGGCCTAACCCGAGACGTTCCCGAAAGATACTCTTCCGACTTATCGCGCATCATGGCGATGTCAGTCGCAGCAGCAGCACGGCAGCGACAGGCGTTTGGAATAGCCTCTTCATCGGGTCTAGATAATCATCCTGCTAGTTCCGCGGAACTTTCCCATATGGACAGTGAGTTGTCATTGATCGGAGGTGACAGATGGCTGGACGAATGCGATGAGCTTGCCACAGGATCGATACTACAACAATTGGATCGGACTTGTGGTGCTGGCGATGAGGAATATGGCAACCAAGTATTGTCTGGGGGTGAGCTTTCACTGTCCACCATTCAAACACGGTCCAGCGTTTCTCAGGAGTCGGTCTACTCCGCGCCAAATTCTCCTACGCGACAATCAAGCAGAACTATCGTCGTACCGGAGTCCCCTCCAGCTGTGCTCACGGTACGTGAACAGCAATGGCAAACCCTCGAGAGACACGTTCTGGACTCGTATGGCGAGGTAGAGGCTCGACGGCAACAACTTGTCTGGGAGCTCACCGGGTCGGAAGACGATTTCGTGGCTCGACTGCAAAACATGATAGAGCTGTTCATTTTGCCACTGAGAGTAAAGGACACGAGAGTGTGGGTGTCTGGCATCCCGAGCGACGTTACCAATCTCTTTGATTGGCTGGACGACATCGTCCAGGTACATGCGCAGCTTTCTTCTGCGTTGGTCGCTCGACAGATCATGGATCATCCAAGACTGCAAATTTTAAGCGAAGTTTTTCGAGGTTTCATTCCGAGATTAGAAACGTATCAACCGTACCTCGTCAAACTCGAGTTCACTGCGTCTGTAATAGACACTCTCCTTCATGAAGAAGTGAACGACTTCGGGGATTTCATCAAACTACAGGAAGCCTCGGAACGCTGCCGAGGATGGAGCCTCGAGAAATATCTGATTGAACCTGTCAACCGACTTGCTCAATATCCAGAGATGTTCAGGGCAAGTTGCGGGCCAATGTTCGTTGTCGCTTTGCTGACTCGATCGATGTAGAGGCTGCTACAGCTGACACCCAAGTCTCACCCTGATTTTATGTCGACTCTTACGCTCTTTTACACCGCCAAGTTGACGATTCGAGTACTGAGTGAGGTCAAAGACCGCGAGGACGCGTATGAATTCGTGAAAATGGCATGCTCTGGAATCAAGGGCATCTCTTCCGCGCACCTCGTCCATCGAGAACGACGCCTGCTCATCCGGGGACCACTGACGTGCGTACAAGTGAGCGACGACGAACAGGTGGCACCGTTGGAGACCTTCGTGGATGGTCAAACGACGATCCCTTCGCGATCGGACGCTTCCCTAGCCAAATGCGTTCGACGGGCCGACAGACTCTCCAAAGCGGTCAGCGCCTGGCGGGGTCGATCCAACTCTGTCAAGTCGACCGCGTCGACCGTGGTGTCGTTTGGCACGGCGCCGTCGAGCTTTGACGTGCATGTAGGACAACATCCCGCGCTGGGTACACTCATCGTCCGGGTGGAGTCGGAGCCGATGGACGTGGAGGTGTTTGTCTTCACGGACCTCGTCCTGTTTGCGACTCGTCCTTGCTGGAGAACAAACGACGCCTACGTTCATGGTGGGTATGACTTGGAGCTTCTTGAAGGGTTTGGGCTGTCGAGAGTGGTCTCTGTGCTCGACGAGATCGGTGAGTGTGCACACTTTTCTGGGCGGTTTCGGTGACACCTCGTTCTCATACATGCAACGAAAACGGAATCAGATCCTCGGGGGTGCATCACGCTCGACCTCGCTCCGCTGACAGTCCGCGCGCTCGAAGAGGGCTACGTACAATCGACTGGCTCCGTCGTCACCGTCTCACTCTCGTCCTCGACCTCGAAGCCGCAGGGTGCTCAGATCAACGAACCTGAGCGCGTGCCACCACCGCTCGGCGACTGGCTCGGGCCATTGCACCGTTGTTGTCAGTATACCCTTGGCACCCTGTCCTCGCTCAGTGTGACCGACGTACTCGTCAACCGACGGGGCGCGTCCTTCGATAATATGGGTACACAGAAATTGCCACCAGTCTTGTCGTCGATCCTTGCGGCAGGATTGCCGCTCCCGAAGAGTCCGTCGATGCAGATTGAGGAGTCAGAACAAGGCCTGGCAGGCGATTCGGAACGGCAAGAACGCGAAGAGCGCGGGTGGTGGTCGAAGCGGTTTCACGAAGTCTTTTCGGAGCTGAGTAGACAAGAGACTATTGCATACTAAACGCTAGAAAGAGAAAGAGAACAAAAGATTTATTTATATAAAACCCATGAAGACCCATTGTTTTTTTGGTACCTCGGGCGTTGCAATCCAAAATAGCAACCCCCATCCCCTATAGCGAAAACATGCTGCAAACAAGAACAGTGTATCTTGAGCATATGTCATGAACTCCTTATCTCCGTCTCTCTTATCTGGTGGCGAGCGCGGCGAGAAGTGTATCCGTGTCAACCTTGGCAGCTGTTTACCAAGAAAGAGAGATTAGTCCCTACCCACAAACGACCTGTGTTCGTCCGAAGCGCGGACGCACCTTTAAGCACCAACCTCACAAACCGCTGTGCCAAATGCGGCTGTTCCTCCTCGAGCTTTTTCATGCTCTCTGCAGAGAGCCTCCACAACACCGCATCGCGTTCGACGACGACCCGGGCATTCCGCGGGAGACCCGAAAGCGCGGACAACTCGCCCGCGAGGGTCCCTGACACCATGCTCTCCTCGATCATGGCCGTGTGCTCCGCAAACTTGTATGACGCGCGGAGGACGCCAGATTGAATGATGTAAAGTCCGTTCGGCGGGTCACCCTTTTCCCACAGGACAACATCAGCGGAGAAAGCGACACACTCAAAGTAGGGTGAGAGCGCGGAGAGGGAGGCACGGTCGAGGGCGTCAAAAGACCCGAATGCTTTCAGGAGAGTCTGAAGAGGCTCGGTGGTCACATCGGTCGAGAGCTCTGGTTCTGGTGAGGGCAAACCAATTAAAGGAGACGAAGAGAACAAGGGCCCGGGGGAACCACTTACCACGCGCTATAATCCGTTCTCCTGCATCCTTCAGCTGTAATCGTCGAGGTGATCCGGCCAAAGTGTCGTGAAAGTCGACGTCCACCTTTTGACGACCTGGGAGCACTGGGGTAGGACAGGATCAGAGCAAGATGACACGCACGTGCATCGGTGACTTACCAACGGCTGCGGACTCCTTTTTCTGCGCCCTAAACCAAGCACGCAGATATGCATTCTCCGTCCCTGCGTCACGTCGCGCCGTTAGCACCACACCCAATGCAATACACCGAAATCACATAGCAGACATCCACGACTCACACTCCATTGCATCATTCAACGTCTCAAATAGCTCCACGTAGGGCTGCTCCAATACGCCCACGCTCGCCAACGCCTTCCCAACTTCTGCCCTCGACACACCACAAAAGACGAGAACCACACCCTTGGCGGCCAACATTCTCTGTATCCTTACGAATGCTTCTGCAGCAGACAGATCGACCCCAGCGACGAGCGAAAAATCGACGACGACAAAACGAACGGGATGAGTATGAAACGTCGGATTGTTGACGAGCGACCGGATGGTGTCCTCAACGTGAGAAATCGTACCAAAGAAGACGAATCCTTGCAATTGTATGATGCGCGTCTGTTTGGATACTTCGCGAATGTATTCACGGTGAGTTGCTGGTCGACGGACGGTGGAGACTGCAGTGTCTCCAGTATAGCACGTTCGAATGCTCCGTCGCTGAGAGTTTTGAATAACAAAGAAGAAGCCTGGGACATGAGACGAACTCGTGAGTCCTTGCAATGTTGTCGCCACTGAAGAGGAACTCACAGCTAACGACGATGCCAAACAGGACGCCGATAACAAAGTCCCAAACGGTCATGGTGATCATGATACTAATTATCGTGATGTACTCCAGCCTGGCCAGGTGTTACATCACAGAAGGCGAGCCCCCAGCAATGCTCACCTGCTCACACGATTCCTCGTGTCCCATAGTGCTTCCTTCACAAGGTCGAGACCGAGAACGAAAATCAGCGCACCAACCACCATGACAGCTACGCGTACAAGACAGCCATGTTAAGTTTACCAGAGGGAACTTGTAAAGGACGTACGAATGTATGCGATTGGCCAAGTGCCCATAATCAGAATGCAGAACGTGGCCATTGCAAGCATGAACCCGGCAACTCGATTCCCTCCCCCCACACGATAAAATCTACATGTTCAGGGGTTAGGCTGTCCGTACAGTCAAGGTAAGGATGTGTGTGAAATGACTGACAAGAGCGTATTGACATAAACTAGATAGTTTGGACTTTCGACATGTTAGCAATTCCAGTCTTCGTGCGTGATGGCCAAAAACATACGCAGTACCAAGGAATCCCGCGGCGAAGTTGGACATTCCGTGGGCAACAAGTTCCTTATCCGTATCGACGTCTTCATCCAACGATACAGCTGTTAGGCGCACGAGTGGCGACAGCTCATCAACAAGGCGATTCATAAGAGGGAAGCCAGTTTGTCACTCACCTAAAGCAGGAACGTTAAGAGGAGGATGCAATATGTTGAAGAATAACCTTGTGCCCCAGCCAAGTCAGCGATATGCATGATTCAAAATGCATCACAAAAGCTACGCACAACGCAAGCTGCGTAGGTAGCGTCGTCCAGATAGGAGTCCATCGCACGGCGCGCCAATCTTTTCCGACAGTTAGCCTTCCGCGAGCTTACTCGATGGCACTCCGCAAGAAAATGGCGCCTACCATAGTAAGTGTAAAAGGCATACCAATTACCCACACCCCCGTCCTCTTTCGCGATTTCGAACAGCCATCCACCCCGGCGGAGCACATCGAGATCAAGCTGGGCGGCTGCGACGACGACGTAAAAGATTGTAGGTATAACGAGGAAATCTATCGCACTCCAGCTCAAGGGTGTGACTCCAAACGGGGATGAGAGACTCACAGATGGGAAGCACAAGCTGGTGTTTCCACTTCGTGGTAATCACTCTCAGGAGCAATGCCAGTCCAAACGGCAAGACCCACATCATAAGCGCATGCGGATCGAAAGCCAAGTATCGGATGATTTCCCATGTCGGCGGATCAAGCACATCGGAGGGGAGACGTGTGCTGACTGTAAGTCTGTAACATCGCAAAACCCAATTGGACAGACACATAATAGTGGCAAAGACACAAATGAAACCCGATGACAGATCTGGCGATCAGGATCAGGCATTCCGCTTTATCCAAGCGAGACTCACCCCGTCAGGATCAAAAACATCCCCACGCCGCCTATACACCTAATAAGTGGACCAAATCAACACAGCCGGCACCATCACACGCCATAATGGTGAAGCCATCAGACGCGATGAACGGTGCTTACCCGACGAGAATATGTCTGGGGAAGAACCCGATAAGGACGCCAAGGCGAAGGTATCCAAGTACGAAGAATGTGAATCCTGAACATCGCAAAAGTCATGATCAGATAGAAAGCACGTCCAGCTGATCTAAGCCTCGCTCTTATTTTTACAGGGTAGGGCCGACAGAGAGCCGCAACACTGATAGCCCGCAAGCAGAATGACCCACCTGTGAGCAAGCTGGACAGTGCGAACGCTACAAGCGTAGTTGCCATAACATCCCGGTTGATTTCATCCGTCCCTGCCCAGTTATCGCCGATGATGTCTCGTGCGATTGTCGATGCAAGGATGTGGAAGAACGGCTACGTAAAATAGTGTGTTCAGACCAGCCAAGGATACCGATAGGAAAAGTGGTGCGCACCACTACTTCAATCATCATACTTCCATTCGCGCCTGCGAAGTTACTTCCACCACAAGTATACACAAGCTGAGCAACGACCGTGCTAGATGACATGTTGTCAGTTCAATCGACCAAATCATGCGAAACGTGTGAGATCACATGACACGCGGTAATGAAGAGTGGACGTAAAGACAAAAATAGCAAATGAAGGGCCCACTTACGACACGAAAAACATGGATACACCAGCCCCTCCGAACTTCGCGAACAAACCCGTAGCAGGGAATATAATCATACCATCTAATCAAATTGCGTGAGTAACTGTCGGTGATCCGAGGCGTTACTTTGGAGCATCATAAGTTTTTCTCCCAGGTCGCGTATCCTCAACGCCGTTAAGCGAGCGACCGAGACATGGGGTATCTGGCCAGATAATCGGGAGTGTGAAAATACGTACAAGAAATTCCATCCAGAACGTTCAGCAGCGTGCCTAGGACGACGGCGGGAATTGCCTTGATGGCTATTTCTCCGATGTCCGGGCGGAGAACACGTCGAAATGTTTCGGATGGCTTTGACTGGAACACAATGGAACCATAGTCGCTTGGAATGACTGCTTTCGCATGCTGCGGCGGTGATTTGGTGGCCACAAACGAGGATCTAGAGCCATCGCTAGCGTCTTCATGGTGAGCAGTGGCGTGATCGGCGCATAGGAGTGACATCGTTTCATTAGGTATTCGTGGCGACTGATTTGAAAAGTCTGGTTTCACTTCTTTCCCCGTAGGATGATGTCCTGTGACCGATTCCAGGCGACTTGGGGTATAGGCGGGGACGGATGAAAAGTAAGCATTACCTTGGCGTTCGTTGGTAGGCGTTGCAGACGTTTGGGAAGTGGGGTACTCCAATGCGCTAGTGCCTTCGTGCCCTGTCTGGGAGTTAAAGTGTTCGTCACCGAGCAACTCCCCACCTCCTTTTCTCTCCTGTTTGCGGGCGAGGAGGACGGAAAGTGCAGAAGGTGGACCAAGTGTTGTGTGACCAAGCCCACGGGGAGTGAACACGCCTGAACCGGCGACAGCACTAGCAGAAGGACCTGTAGGGCTGGAGTCCAATGTGTACGTGGATACGGAGAGGTCCTCGTCAGGATCCATATCTGGGTCGGAAACAGAGGAAAAGCGAGGGCTGCCTCTATTTGTGTTGTGAGAGGAAGGGACGAATGAAGATGGGAAAGGGTAGAGGTGTTTAAAAGACGGATGAGGAACGGTCCTGGGGATGGTTTGAGGGCCATCTTGGATTGTATTGCTCGGGAAGATGAACGAGTCACGGGATTGTGATGGAGAAGCTATGAACGTGCCCGGCAAGATGTAGATTAAGTTACGCGTACGATGTCGCAAAATGTCGGGACACGCACGTTCAAAAGAAGGCTCGGTTGTGCGCTGGGTGGCGTGGGCAGTCAAAGAAGACGGAGTAACATTTGAGGGGGATAGGAGAAGAGGCGGGGGAGAGCTGGGAACAGGGAGGTAGGGGATGACAGTGTTCGACAACTGGACCGTGCTCGAGCGTATGACACCTTGTGAGTGGGGCTGGGGCGAATTGCGGGGGATTGCAGGGGAAACATGACTCATAGGTTGCAGCAACCTGGAAGATAGGAGGTCTGGAAGGAAATTTTGAAAGAGACCATACGACATACCCAGCTCTGCGCAAGATGGACTCGTCTGGAGGGGGTGACACCGCAGGGTACATGGCCTCCTCCGCCTCGTCATCGCGGTCCTGGCATTCCTCCGTGTTGGGAGGGGTGACGTGCACGCCGCGGTGCACGGCGGGGCTGTTTCTGTGAGCGGGGGCGGAATGGTAGAACATGAGGGAAGGGCGGAAAGAGGTGGTGAGAGTGTCCGACGAAGCGTCGGTCATGCCATCGTCGACGCGCCTCCGTTGACGTCGTCGACTTGAATTATTGCGTCGGCAGACGTTCCAAAACAGGAAATTTCTCGGCAGCGGGTCGTCCGTGTCACGTGGATCTCAAACGCTCCTCCGCCGTGGACGACGACGACGATGTCGAACACGATTCTGCTGTGCGTGCTGTCCTCCTCGCAAAAGAAAGTCAGCTCACACGACGACCAGTTATCCCCTCTCCAACTTCACATTCAGGTCGCTCCTTCTTGACCCCCGTTGACATCGTTCCACTCACCGTTTGTTAGCACCAAGGAAGCTCAGCCAGAGGAGGACCCCTCTGTCTCTGCCCGTCTCCAGCGCCTTCAAAATAATTATGAAGACTTTGGTATGCGTCGTACGGTGGAGGGTATCCTTGTCGTGCACGACCACGGTCATCCGCACATCCTCATGCTCCAGATCGCGAACGCGTTCTTCAAGCTGTAAGGTCCATGTTCCCCTCCATAAGCTTGTATCCGACGTTTGCGTAGCCCAGGTGACTACCTCAAACCCGGCGAGGATGATATCGACGGCCTCAAGCGTAGATTGGACGAGCGGCTCGCCCCACCCTCTGAATCGAAACAATTCAATGCGTCACACGGTGTCGACAACGAGTGGGAAATCGGAGACTGTCTCGCTCAGTGGTGGAGACCCAACTTTGAGACGTTCATGGTGCGTGAGATCCACATTACTCCGGGCCTCGATCACGCGGCTTGCGCCTTTTAGTATCCCTTCGTGCCTGCGCATATAACCAAGCCCAAAGAGTGTAAAAAGCTCTTTTTGGTTCAGATGCCCGAGCGGAGTACGTCTGCAATCTGTGTCATGACTTGACGTCGTTTTGACGTGCGCTCGCAGAGGTACTGGCTGTCCCCAAAAACATGAAGCTACTCGCGATTCCTTTGTTTGAGCTGTACGATAACGCTGCCCGGTATGTACTTTACGATCTAGGGTGCATAGGGTGCCAAACCACCACTGAATGTCCTAGATATGGTCCCCAGCTCTCTGCAATACCGCATTTGCTATCGAGGTACAACTTCATTTACCAGTGAAAACGCCTACATGGTTCATGGCGTGGCCCTTGAGCTTGATCACGCAGCCATGTGGACGGAGCGGAGAACACTACGATGGTGGAAGTCACCGTTCATGGGGCCTTGGCGGAGATGGTAGTTGACGCTACTTATTGATGTTGTATTCGCACTGTTGTCGTCTGCACGGATTCGCCCAGTCTTGATCGAGTAACCCCACGCGCGGAGTCAACGAGGCCAGCCAGTGTGGGACTCCATCCGGTAGCGGCAGCGCAAGGCATCCCTCTCACTCGACTCGACGACACCGCACTGCCAACCGTCTCAGAGGACACGCTCTAGCCGAATGCTGCCCGTCGAAACCAGCCCGACGTCCTCTGGATCGGACGCCTCTACCCCTGTCAATGTCAAGCTCCTCCTGATAGGAAACGCCTCTGTTGGGAAGAGCAGCCTGCTCTTGCGGTTCTCGGACGAGGCATGGATACCAGAGGACGAAGCAACCGCCACAATCGGGGTCGACTTTCGGGTGAGTGACTGGGCAGACTCGACGGTGTCTTGCGAGCGGGCTGCGAACGCCCAGTGTCCCATCCTCATCGACGGCGCCTTATCAGACGGCATACTGACGGTACACGATGACAGGTCCACAAGATGCAAGTGAACGGGCGGAAAGTGAAACTGAGCATATGGGTCAGTCTTTCTCTCCTCGACTGTTTGTCGGAACGGATGTAACTACTTTTGAAGGACACAGCAGGGCAAGAACGCTTTCGAACCATCACGTCTTCGTATTATCGCGGCGCACAGGGGATTATCCTGGGTGAGTACCATGCCACGGTGGGATGCTCATTCACCAAACGACAAACAGTATATGACGTCGCCAATCGAGAAACGTTTGACGCTCTCCCAAAGTGGTTTACAGAAATTGATACCTACGTGTCCAACACCGTGCCCAAGATCATCGTCGGCAACAAATTAGACAAGGCAAGTGGGCCGTGTCCGCACCGTGCAGTGTCTGAACGATGAGCAGGAGCACTCGCGGCAGGTGCCCATAGACGAGGCTGCCGCGTTTGCGGAACGGCAGGACGTGCTGTTCCTCGAGGCGTCTGCCAAGACGGCGGTTGGGGTGCGGGAGGTGTTCGAGGACCTGGTGAAGAAGATATTGGAGACGCCAGAGCTGTGGGCGCCGGTGACGCCCGAGACGACCAAGAAAGGGCGGGAGGGGATGCCGGGCACGATTGATCTTGGGACCAGCGAGGGACCGGGTGCGGACGGGTATTCGGGCACATGTTCGTGTTGATATATACCCATGACGTAATCAGCAACGTGTCGGCACGGTCTCAAATTCGAGGTTTATTTGCTCGCTGCCTGCTCGCACTCGCCATGGCCCCGTCCTCGCCCATTCCCTCCGACGCGGCCCCGTCCTACGTCGACCGCATCCAGGACTTTGTCTCCGAGAACAGGCGCGCACTCCTTGTCGCAGCCGCAGCC
>JBBPLV010000792.1:0-14185 GCA_038089975.1 Boletellus ananiceps | reverse complement strand
CCGACGCGCCGCTGCCGCTCGCTTCGCACGCAAATGGGTCGGCTCGATTCGCATGTGGTCTCATGGACTGGGGCGGCGTCGGCAACGTAGAGGGCGATGGTTCAGCGCGGAGACCATACAGTTCCGGTCTTCCGTCCGCAAAGGACGCGGGTTGTTTTTTGGGCGTGGATGGGCCCGCGCCAGATTCAGACTCTTGGGTGGGTGGTAGACCGAGGAAACTGTAGCGCGCAGGGGGACAGTCGTCCTGTTCCGTGTCCGTGTCCGTGTCAGCGGCGGACGCGGTCTGGCACTGCTCCATGCCTCCTGTGAATGGAAGTGCGTCGGCTTGGTCAGAGGGCGGAGGCTGGACGCGTGAAGAGCGTGCTTCGTCTTCGACTCGAGCTTGCAAGCCGGCTTTGATGGCCTCGAGACGTGCCTTTTTGTTGGACGCGCTCGCAGAAGGGCTCTGCAGGGTGTGTTCTGGACGACCTCTTTTCGTAGGCGTCGAATGGGCCGGACTGGGACGAGGCGTGCAGAGGCCACTCGCGTTCTGGACAGGTGGCGATGGACGCCGTTCTATTGGATGGATGGGGAATTACCAAACGCGAGAAGGAAATGAAGAACGTACGGAACAGGGGATCATCTGTCCAGTCTGATGGTGGGGTGCGTGATCAGCATGGAGAAGTGGGGACGGGGACAGAGAAGGACCAACACCAAAAGCTGCATCGCTCGCCCTGGGGTCTGCTGCATCGGTAATAATCGCTGTCGGGCACCCATAAGTGACACGGGAGGGATTGGGACAGATAGCACGTACCGACCGGGGTTTCTAGCGCTCTGGCTGGTGCACCTGTCGGCCTGCTCGCCATGCATGCAGCGAACGAGGCCGTCGGTGCCCGTAGGATGGGTCGACTGCACGCTGGGCGGGGACATGAGGTTGGAGCGGGCCAAGTTGAATTTCGGGCGCGGGTACTGGTCACGTGGGTTACTCAGGCTACCATGATCCAAGTGCGAACGAGACACATCGCGCCTGCTGAACCGACGCTGCCTGCGCTTGCGGTGCAGGTTACCTGCCTCGCAGACTCATACATGGTCTGGGTCGGCGTCACCGCAGAGACGTCAGAGGCGGTCGGGGACGCAGCGCGGTCGGGGTGTCTCTGCAAGGACTGGGCGTGTGCGATGCCACCCGCGGTGAGTGCTGATAGTGCGGTCGCGTCGCCGCACCGCGCTGAGGACGCCTGCAGCAGGGCGGGGGGGCGACGATGCTGTATCGGACGACGGGATCCGACGTTGCATTTCCGATGGCACAGCGGCTGGGTGGGTCCACTTGCTGCGGGTCATGTCGGTGGGCTGAGTCTGGTAGCGAAACGGGTCCGCAGGCCTGTCTTTCTCTCCGTAGACATTCCGGGCGCGCTGCAGGGCACACGGCTCCTGCTGGACGCTGAGCGGGGCATCGCGGACGAGCTGGAGCGCTGTGAGGGCTAGGCGTCGTGCCCGTCATTGCTAGCTTTCCCACTGCCCGCTCGATTTCTTTTATACTTGTACCCTGCTTGAACCGACCCTGAACCGTTTTGTCGCCGTGGCGGACGACGACAGCGTCGCCTTTTCGTTGCTTTCTCCTGCCACCACCTCGCGCGTCTCTGAGCATGTCCGAACCAGAGCTCGCCTACATGTCCAACGCAAACGACGACTTTGATCTCCCTCGCTGGCAGACCCAGGCCCACCTCGAGCCCCTCTCGTCCTCCGCCCAGGCTGCCCAGGCCGCCGCCCGGGCCTCCTACCTCTACCCCGTCCCGCCTCCCCCGCCTCCCCCCCCGCAGTCCCTCGCCACCACCCAGCAGCGTCTCCAGCAGGTCCACCACTCCCCCGGCTCATCCAGGCAGCCCCGCCTCTCGCATCTTCTCGATCAGGACCACCAGCAGTCCCTCTCCCCGTCCTCCTATCTCTCCGGCGCTCTCAACCAGCTCTCTCGCAGCGCCTCCCTGGGCGCAAACGCATCCGTGGCCGGCGCATCCCGTGTCCGTCGCCACCATCACCCAGATGATCTCGAGGGCGCGTTCAACGTCGACACCCAGCCCACCCCCACCAGACACATCCCTTCGTCCCAGCAACCACAAAGTTCCCTCTACCCTTCCGGCGTCGCATTCCATCAATCCAATCAGCTGTCCTCTGGCCCCGCCTCTTCCAGCGCTGTCTCGCCCACCGTTCCCGAGTCCTATTCGGATATGTATTACAATGGCACTGCCGGAAATCTCCCCAAGCGCACGCATGTACAGCACGATCCCGCATCCCGCTCGGGTCGATCGCCCATGCGCGTCAGCAACGCCCTCCTCGATGTGTATCAGCAACAGGCTCAATACTCTCCCACGACCACCCCTTCCTATCTCTATGGATCGTCTTCGGATGCGCAGAGAGGAAACCCTTCGGCCAACTACCCGTCCCACACGCGTGCCCACTCCCAAACCAAGCCGGATGCGCCCACCCCTCCCATAACCACTCCCTTTTCTCCCCAGAGCGCTGCCCAAGCTGCCTATGCCGGGTATGCGATGGATTCCTCCAGTCCGCAACCTCCATCACATCAAAATCCGACCCTTCTCTCCGCTCAGGTACCCGCCAAAAATTCCACCTCGACCCCCAGCACGCCCCTCTCTTTTGCCCATTCCCAGAGTCCTGGAAATCAGTACTATTCTCAAGAGCAACCCATGCTCGTGGATCCAGCCCCGCAACACCGCCGTCGAGCCTCCGGCTTTCGGAGAGTTCGCGACAGTCGCGACCTTCGACCTTACGTAAATAACCATCCGGCTGGGAGACGGGTAGACTCCAACAACGTTGTATTATCGGTATGTGCCCCATTTCAACACCCGCTGCATCGTGCTGATGCGGCCGCCGTTCCTTTTATGCAGCCTCTACGGCAGCTGACAACACACATCGTGGACACGTACCATATTTGCAATCCCCAATTTCGATATGAATCAACACACAATCCACGACGCGTTCTCACAAAGCCAAGCAAACCAGCGCACAACGACGGCTATGACAACGAGGATTATGATTACATTCTCTATGTAAACGATTGGTTAGGGAACGAGGATGGCCACAAGTACGTTACCCTCGCACTCTTGCATGCATGCCTTGATCTTTCGACAGCCGTTACCTCATCCTCGACATTCTCGGGCAGGGAACGTTCGGGCAAGTAGTCAAATGTCAGAACATGAAGACCAATGAGATCGTTGCCGTCAAGGTTGTCAAGAACAAGCCAGCGTACTTTAATCAGAGTATGATGGAGGTTACGATACTCGAACTGGTACGTGTGTCGCATGTCTGCCCGCCGAACGGTCGCTCAGTTCCATTCCAGCTCAACAACCAGTGTGATCCGGGGGACGAACATCACATTTTGCGATTACGGGACTCGTTCATCCACCGCAACCACCTTTGTCTCGTTTTCGAGCTCCTTTCATCAAACCTGTATGAGCTCATCAAACAAAACCAATTCCAGGGTCTGAGCACGCAACTTGTCAAGGTGTTCACTGCTCAACTGTTGGATGCTCTCACTGTGCTCAAGGATGCACGGCTGATCCACTGCGATCTCAAACCTGAAAATATCCTCTTGAAGTCGTACGTTTGGTTCCTCATCCGTTGTCCTCTCACTTAGTCTGCTCAGGCTTCAATCACCCCAGATCAAGGTGATCGACTTTGGCTCAGCATGTCACGAGCGACAGACAGTGTACACGTATATCCAGTCGAGATTCTACCGATCACCCGAAGTTATACTTGGCATTCCCTACACGTCCTCCATCGACATGTGGTCTCTAGGCTGTATTGCGGTGGAGCTCTTCTTGGGGCTGCCGCTCTTCCCGGGAACAAGCGAGTACAATCAGATTACCCGGATAGTCGAAATGCTTGGGTGCGTACACCTTGCAATTGGCGATGCCCTTATGCCCGTTCTCCGCGGGCTCGACGCGTGCCGAGCTGGCGGACCGCTGATGTCGTTTTGGACGTAGGATGCCTCCTACGTACATGCTGGACATGGGGAAGCAAACAAAACAGTTTTTCGATTCCTACGTGGACGTGTTTGGTCAAAAAAAGTACCGACTGAAAACACTGGAACAATACTCGCGAGAGCACAACGCGAACGAACAGCCCGGGAAGCAATACTTTAAGGCGACGACGCTGCCCGAGATTATCAATACTGCGCCCATGCCAACGTTCAAGTCGACCGCACGGCAGGGTCATGAGGTGGAGAAAGGTACGGCTCATCATCGCCACATTTTTCTTCCTGATCCCTTTGGTGCTCTCTGCTGCGCGCGGCGTGCTGCGGGGAGCTTGTGTCTCCACCATTGCGTAATTGCTCATATCCGTGCGAATCTGACCCTGCGCGATAGAACTCAACAATCGCGCGTCATTTATCGATTTCTGTCAGGGTTTACTCAACTTGAACCCGATCGAACGATGGTCCCCGCAGCAGGCGAGAATGCACCCGTTCATCACCGGCGAAAAGTTCACAAAACCGTTCCAAGTAAGTCGTATTCTCTTTGGCACTTCCGCGTCCAACTTGGGACATCATCTGACCGCTTTTCTCATGATTAGCCAAACGGACATACCCCTCAGATATCGTCATCGTCCGGTTCTTCGGCTGATCCCAAGCGACCATATGGCGGCCTTGTACCCTCACAGCCCAAAGGCACCAGGGCATATCAAGACGCTGCGTCGTACAATCAACACCTTGCTCAGCACCAGGCGTACACGGCGCAGGCACAAGCGGCGTCGCAAGCTGCCAACAATGTCTTTCGTAATCCATACATATCGGGTCAACAAGGGCCCGGAGGACAACAGCAGGCACAAGGCTCACAACAGCAACAGCAACCATCTGCGGGCGCGACGTATCAAGCTGCAGCAGACGGGGCACCGTCCACGTACCAGGCGCAACCGGTCCCGCCCCCTCCGCCTCCACCCCAATCAGCGCAGCATGCATTTGGATCCCAACCAAATGCGAACGCGCAAATGGCAGGCCAGATGAGCATGGGAGGTGGAAACTCTGCCTATCCAACGGGCGCAGCCAGCTTGAACGTACCCGGCTTGTTGAATCCCAACCCACCCGCGGGTGCGACCACGGCGTCCGGATACTTCCCCAACACATCGCACACGCACGCACACGCGCGCATACGTGCCAACACGATCAACCACAGCGACGTGATTCCGCCTGCGTTGGCACGGTTGCAACACATGAACCAGGACGTGATTGGGGGACGGAACGCGCTGACGCCCGTGCTGAACCGGGATGATGCGATGCGGGAGTGGGAGCGGCGACAGGCGGGGAAGCCATCCGCTGCGCAGCCGTACCCGCAACTCGAGTTTTTGCAACAGCAGGCGGAGCTCGCCGCTGCGGGCGGTCTCGGTGCGTGGTCTTCCGCTTCCGGCGGTGGAGGCGGAAGTGCAGGGGGTGGCGCAGGACGGTACCAAGCCCCGCCTTCCAAGCTCTCGCATTCGTATCAGCCGACGATCATCGTGGATGATGATAGCCGACGAGAGGCGGTCATGTCAAACGTGCGGTCGGCTGCGCGGGGGGATGCTGGGCCGAGTACAGGGTACAATCCGTCAGCGATGGTGACGAGTCCCACACAGACGTACGCGGCCGGGTTGGGTGGTGGTACTGGTGCCGGTGGAGGTGGAGGTGGAGGAACGGGCAGCGGCGGTCCTGGTACGAGTGGTCCTGGTGCCAGCGCCGGAAGTGGTGGTGCGGGGACGCGGTACCAAGGGACGTATGCGCAACAGCAGCAGGCGTCGAACCCGCCGTTTGACCCGATCGGACAACGGACGGACATCGGGACGTTGTTCGTGCCACTGCAGCCGGATCAGTTCCAGTCGTACGGGGCGCCGACGGGCGGGGTGGTTGGACCTGTGCGGACGCAGGGCGGCGTCAACGTGCCGGTGCCGGTAGGCGGTGGTACGCAAGGGGCTCCATCGTTTTACGGGCCGAGCGTGGCTGGCGCACAAGGACGCAATCCGTTTGTGGGGGCTAGTGCCGAAGGAGGGCATGGACAAGGGCAGGGAGGGTTGAGTGCCAAGGAAGCGAGACGGATCAGCGGGATGGACCTTTGGTCGAGGTGATGACGTCCGAATCGCTTTATCCTTTTTTTTTCGTGTGCGGGAGAGAGGTATGTGGTGTCTATCTTCTCGATGATATCCGTTGGTTGTTTTTACCTCGTTCTTGTGTGCGCGCGCGTTACCTCGTCCGCTCTTCGCCCCCTCCTCCCAATGGCGCTAGGCCTTGACAGCACTCTAACCTCACATCATATACGACTTTCTGTGCTCCCCCTTACTCAAATTTCTCTTTTCTTTTCTTACCGAATCGAGTGATGATATGCAATGACCAACCACAATGACGCTCACCATCACGCATCCCCTTCAACTTTTTCTCTTTCTTTCCGGTTTTTCTTTGGGAGATAGATAACGATGTTGATCGTTTTACATAAAGGGAAGACGAATGATTTTTCCCCCTCATCTCCGTTTACCATCTCTTTCTTCAAAATCGAGCGGTTCCTATGTATGACTGGGACCAAGCACACCCCTCAGCTTTTTTTAACTGGGGGGACGAACTCGAGTGTGTGTCAGAACAAGAGACCGGGAGCATGTGTCTGTCATCCTGCCATTTCGCCTTCCTCTTCGTTCTGAGGTGATCGAGGCAATGGACGAGAACGACGATCGTGTTGGATTGCCGGGGACGCGTCAACGTTTACGTTTGGCCAATCCCCTCATCGCGTTCTCTTCCAATCACACATGGTGGGGCGATAGAAGGGGGTCACAAGGAAATCTATGTGGACATGCATATCCGATCCGACAAGAAAGCATGCCATCTATCCTCGGTTCGCATTCAATGGACGGCGGCGGCGGCGTCCGACGGGGATGCGGGTAGGGACGACGGCTTGGCGTACGCGTTCAACGTTTCCTCGACCTCCCACGCCCCGGACCAGTACGTGACCGTGCATCTGAGGCGCGAGTCGGCCCCCTTGGCGCGCTCGTCTGCAATCCTGCGTTCGAGGCCGCGGAAATGACGACAGAGGACGACGTCTTGGCTGTCGGCGCGTCGACACAGCCGTGAGGACCGGGGCGAGGACGAGCAGGGGGGGGAAGACGTACCTCCTCAGACGCAAGACGGCACAAAAGTCGTTGGAGCCGTCCCCGACGTAAACGACACGGTCGTATTCGATGCCCGATTGACGGCGGGCGTCAAGGTAGCGAGCGAGTTCTTGACCTGGCGCGTGGCGCGGACGGGGGTGGGGGGTGGGGGAGAGCACGGGGAGAAGGGCGGGGGGACATACCTTTGCACATGTTGTCGTCGCATCCGACGGTGCACTTGTGTGGTGGGTCGTTGGGACCGACGCGCCGACGGAGGACGAGCCGGTGTGGGTTGTCCGGGGCGGAAAAGTCGGCTGGGTTGGTGATGATGGTGTCAAAGAGGTCGCGGATGCCTTGATGCTGGGGATTGCACGTCGCGTCAACGGATCGGGGCGGTTGGCTGTGCTCTGATCTGACTGGGAGCTTACCTGGAGGATGGTGTTGATGTAAAAGGTGTTCGCGTTGGAGAGGATAAAGACGGTGGTATCGAGACTGTCGGGTTTCTTGAGTCGCTGGATGCCACGTTTCATGGCGGGGTGCTGGAGGACGATCGGGTGAGGAAAACCGTTGATCGGTCTGAGAGCACTCACAAAGGGTATCTGACGAAGGGCGTCCTCGATATCCTGTCTTTTTATTCCACGTTTTTCCTCCGAGAGCTCGTGCAGAGATTCGGCTCTGTGAGAAGAAAAAGCAGGGGCGTCAGTCAGGATGATCTGGGCAGAAAACAACAGAGGATGTCTGATCTCACACGAGGTCCGTCCATTGGTCAACGTTCCCTGGTTTTTGTTGGCGATCTTTCAATTTTCTGCGAATGTCAGGGGCGAGGACTTCCAGAACCCATCGATCCGAGTCTTGGTCTGCCATGGACCTGGTAGGGGGGTCACGTCACTTTTTGTGTGTGTGCGGGACGGCAACTGGCCAGTCAAAGTCGAACACGACGAGCTGTCTCTTTGTCGCGGCCATCGATGAAGAGCGGGCCGTGGGTCGTGGTGATCGTGGTCGCGGAGGTCAAGCTGTGGGATACTAAAGCGGAGGTTTCCTCTCGATAGAACCCGAATGCCATCCATCGTTTGTACCGCCAAAGCCTCCTACAAAAAACTACTCGGCACGCTCGAACTCACTGACAGCCACCTCCAATGGACTCAGGACGGTAAAAAGGCGCCCTCCGTACGCGTACCACACCAAGACGCTTCCTGTGAGCCCCTCCGCGCGCGCGCGCGCGTTCGTCAACAACTCACGTCCACATCACACACACAGCACTCTTTTGCAGCAAAGAAGGTGCCGCGCAGGTCAGACTGAAACTCGGTCTCGTCAGCGACGATGCGGGCCACAATTTCACGTTCACGGCCACGCCGCAGGACGTGGCGTATTCGGAGCGGGAGACGTTCAAGACGGAGCTGACCCACATCATCAGCCGAAATCGCAGCAGCGGTATCCTGGTCGGCGGGGCGAGCGCAGGGGCCACTCCTTCCGCCGCCGCCGTCGCCGCCACGCCAGCGCAGACGCCCAAAGGGCCCGTGATGGCCGCTTCGACGTCGACCCCTTTGAAAGCGGCCATGTCTGCCGCGCTTCCCGCTTCGAGAGCCTCGACATCGCGTGCCACGTCCGTCGTGAGCGACGGGAGGACGCCGATTCTGTCGGGACGGGACGCGGCAACAGATTTTAGGTTGAGAAAGCGGGTGCTGCTGGCAAACGCAGAGTTATTGGCATTGCACAAGGAGCTCGTCATGGGTGCCCAGATCACCGAGGCAGAGTTTTGGGAAGGGAGAGAGGTGAGCTTCTCGTTTCGTCATCCTGCTGTATTAAATGTGGCGCGTTCTTCAACGATGCGCGCGTAGCACCTCTTGCTTGCAGAAGCAGCGACAGAGAACCAAAAACGCGGTCGTCCGGGTCAGCTTGTAGATCCTCGCCCCCAAACGGTAGAGGGGGGAGAAATTAAGATTGTCATCACACCTCAGCTAGTGCATGACATATTTGAGGAATTCCCAGTGGTGGCCAGGGCATACAGTGATAATGTACCAGACAAGGTGATCCCTTTCAGCTCTCGCGCATGTTTGCGCAAAGTGCTGACGCCCTACGACCAGCTCTCGGAAGCAGAGTTCTGGAAACGCTACTTTCAGAGCAAGTTGTTTAATGCACATCGAGCTTCTATACGTTCCGCAGCGGCCCAACACGTTGTCAAGGAGGATCCGATATTCGACCAGTATCTCCAAAAGGATGATGATGGTTCGTATCATCACCGTTGCATTACAGCTGAGGGGTAATCATGTTCGGTCGGCGCCAGATTTAGAGCCTCGACAACCAAGAGATGAGATATCAGATTTATACATCAATCTTGGTGCCACGGTCGAGGATCATGGGGAGGTAAGTCAGGGTATTTGCCGGTAGTGATACTAAGAAAATTAAACGCACGATGCGTAGACAGGAAACGAAAAAGACGTTACCATGCAGGCTGGCCGTCAACGCGGCGCACTTCCACTCATTCGCAAATTCAACGAGCATTCAGAAAGATTACTGAATTCTGCATTGTAAGTCTTATATGTGTTGTCACTCGCGTTCCTCAATTCTCCTGTATCAGGGGAGATACCTCACGTAGCAAGCGACGCCGAGTAGATGGCAGAGATGGAGATGTAAAGCAATTTTCTGCCATTCCGTTCAACTCTTACTCGAGTATGCATAGAACCCCTATTCTGAAATTGAATATGGTGACCTCCAAGATCACGAGTCTTCCCCTGGTATCCTCCTAGAGATGCAAGACCGCCAGCGGTATTTCGAGGGACAGCTGGGCAAGGCAGGGGCCACGCGTGGCGGAGCAGAGGACTCGAGGGATGTCGCTGATATACGGAATACATTCCAAGAGGTCCTGAACGGTGTAAACGGATGGGAGGGCAGGTTCAATCAAGTGAGTTTTTACTCGCAAGTAGGTGTACGACCGATCTGCGACGGAACATTGCCAGCTAAAATTGGACAAAAAATCTGGTGAAGCGGCTTTGTCGTCCATGACGCAAAACGTCGCTGCACGGCTAGATATCAAAACGAAAAAAGGTATGACTATCTTAGCCGACCCTTTTCCTGTTTCTGAGCTGGCATGTTCCCGATAGCCGACTTTCCTCCCGGCCTCTTTCGCCAACTGACCACATGTCAAACAGCTGCCAACGAATTCCTCCGTCAGTTCTGGACATCGATTTATCCGGCACCTTCCGATCTTCTTGCGTCATCCGTCCCCGCCGCTCAACGGTCGGCAAAGGCAGCCAAGATGGCTGGCTACCTCGGCAAGACGCACGAAAAAGTTGACGCACTCGTGAGAGCAGCAGTCCTAGAAGGGGTAGAAGGAAACAGGGTCATTGTCGTAAGTGTAATTTTTTTTTCTTTTTCTTGTTCCTTTTCTTCCTCGAATCTCCAAATGCTCCCTCCGCTCTACCTCCGTGCTTCTTTTCTCCTTCGCTACTTCATGCGATTATTTAAACAATATAATGCAGGCTATGAAACCTCTGACGGATGCCGTTGACCACGCGCTCGCGTTCTATCGCGCGAGGAGCACGACCGCGGGTAGCGGGGCTTCCCTGGAGAAATCTGGTGGTGTCAAGTTCGCATGAACGTGAGGAGTCCACTCTATCCCGATGTGCACGTTGGTTGGTTTGTGTGATCTTTCCCCCGCCGGCCGCTTGTCGAACGCATATCGATCCATCTTGGCATCTGGGCACGTTCTTGGTTCGCATCGTCTGATAGTATTGATGATCTCATGCTGAAACATGCCTGCCCCCCCTTTCTTTTGTCATTGGTTACCTCATGCCTCGAGGCTCTATAGTGAGACTAGACCTACGTTCATATAATGTTCTGGACTCGGTTCCTTACGCCTCACCGTAGTCATCGTTTTCACATGCCCCTTGATCGAATAGGGATAATATGAGCGATTCACACCGAGATTTGACGTGCGTGTGTGCGCGTGGGATACTGTGAGTTGACTGGTGGGGATTTCTTCGTGTATCCCCTCCCAATATGCGGTTGTGTGCATTGTCTGTATGGCATACCACTTGTCGTGAAGTCACTTGAGAAAAAAAAGATGCGCATGATGTACGTGCAACAACTCGGCAGGCTCGGACAGTAAGTACCGGGGGTATGATCACGCCATCTCATTCAAGCGTGGCGTCGGAGTCGGGGCCCGGGCGCCTACCGGACAGCCCCGGAGACCCCTGGACGGAACATGTGTATGCGTCGGTGCGCCAACCGTCAGAGGACGTGTCATACAATGGAGTCGCACCGTCCGAGTCGTGCCCCGAATCCTGTGGGACGGCACAGGACGATTGCAGTCCGTCGACTGGCATCGAACACGCTCGCTAGTCGTGATGCACAAGTGGGGCGCCAGGTTTCTTCCTTGCCCACAAACCGGAAAAAGAAAAAGAAAAAACAGTTGATCACACGTGCGACCGTCCATATAGACAACGAGAACGTTCCCTGGTATCCTACGTCTGTCAACGTCCCCAAGTCTGCACACGTTCGATACGCTCCCGTAATCTTTCTCTGGCTTACGCGACAAGATCCAAAATATAGACCCAGGTGTCGTTTTGGAGATCAGGTCGTTTATCCGCCCGCTCGCCTGTGCGCCTCCGTTCGAGGCATACCCGGCCAGAATAGGTGTCATAGTCCAAGACGCTGCGTACCTCAGAAGATAGGAAGGCCAAAGGATGGTTCTTGGTCTCTGGCACACCACCGCCACTACCATCGTCGCGCACGTGGTACTCGAGAGCGGCAAGCGTTCTGTTGTGCGGGTAAAATATCCAACCCATACCGTTTGAAGAAGGATGACAGGGCCAAGCTGAGTCACCCCGGCTGAACGGACGGTGCACGTCTAGCGTGATCGCGCCCATCGCAGCATCGTCCGATGCCGCGAGACAAAGAGTTCCAGAATCCCAGTTGAGTTTAGGGGTAAAGTGTCCAGTATTTAGTCGCACTCGGACGGTGATGAGAGCATCATGCGTGGGTGGATCAAGAATCCCGTGCTGAAGAGGTACGATAGCGCTCATCATAGCGGGGAATGTGCCACGGTGGGAGTGTCTGAGGGCGATCGAATGTGTATCAGGATTTGGGTGGGGAAGAGCAAACACGTTGAACTTTGTCCTCGCTCCATCGACTACACCAGAATAACCCCTGGCTAGAATGAGGTGCGTTGAAGTCGAAAAGCACGTAACTATGCTGGGTGGCAGCATCTGTCGTTGACGTGAGGCTTGTGAGATATAGTGAAAAAGGAAGCTCGCCTCATCATACCCCCATATTGCATCATTAAGAGGGGGAAGTAACAGCTCTGTATGTGCATGCACATCGAAGGCGACCACACGCAAATCAAACAAGATAGCCGTGTGATGGCCTACAACAACGATCGCGCGAGGACCAAGACGGACAGCTTGGATGTGAAATTTGGCATGTTCGAACTGATGAAGAACATTCAGAGATATTCCATCCCCGACATTCAGAGAACAGATTGATCTAGCAAATACCGTCAATCCGAGATCCCGAGCCCCGTCGAATCTCAACGCATACGTTCGAGTTAAGAGTCCATTCTGTATTTCCTCTGTCACGACTGCGCATGTAAATGGGCGACCCTCGACGTCGATGGAAGAGACACAGTGAAAGTAATCCAGACTCCCCTCCGTCGGTTCGTAAATGACGGTTGCATCCAGGTTACCATCGAGGCTCAAGTCATAGCAACGCACTTCGTCACAGAATGCAAGAAACAGATACCGGCCAAAGACTAAGCAAGTGTTGAAGGCCCTTCCGGGATACGAGATCTCTCGAGATATGGGTGTCGGCTTCTCGCTCGGTTCGGTAGCAACATGGGTGAGGCGAAGAAAGCGATCTACACGAAAGCTCCGGACGAGTGCACTCTCTAGGTCTTGCGCAGACTGTGATTGGAATGGGCCGGGAGGATGAACAAAGGTGGCGTTGCGATATGCGTCGACCCATACGTCCCTGCGGTGGCTGACTTTGTTCAGATATCCAGAGACCTGTGAACTACTTGTACGTGGTCACAATGCACATGAATGGGACCACATACCCTTCGTACCCGGAGGATGTCTTGGACATCAAGGTAACGAAATACACCCAGCCAAATTTCAAGCGGAAGCTGGTTGGCAGGCCAATCTGACATACTTGGAGTGCACGATAGCAATGGTAGCCACAGCCAAGCGAGGATTCTTCTGAGCCACGGAGTCGGGGGATGTCACGCACCGTTGACTTAGGAAGACGCGTTTTAGAGTCTCTACTGCGTCCAAGGTGGTTGAGTGCAAGTAGGCATGGGTGGCGGTGCACTGCTTCAAGTTGCACCCAATGCTGGACTACGTACTCGAGGATCCAATTTGATGGCACCTAGGCAGTGCGCGGGGTGGTGCTCGCTGTGTTCCTCTCGCCTCGTGCCCCTTCAGTCTGTCAGGAAGGTATCTGATCGCTTCAACCCGAATTGACCTTGGTATGGCTATTGAGGTCTCTTCAATGGATGCTTGTAGGACAGTGTGGGTGACACAAGTAGTACGTGCTCTCCTTCGCATTCGTCGCACCCAAGCTGGGCCACATACAATCTACCTACTAAGCACTCTGCTCTCGAGTTGTTTTGACGCACACTGGTTGGCAGTCGCTCGTCGCGCCCTCGCTCATCATTTCTGTCGCCATCACGGTCGCTCTCGTCATCCCAACCACCTCTCTCAACTTGATCAGCTTGTCCATCTGACCTGGCTGTGGTAGACCTTGCTTCTGCGCACTCAGATCGTCAGCGCTTTCCCGGACCCTCTGGAGGTGAGTTCTGCTTGACCTATCACTCTTTCCACCTTTCCGCCCTCTCTAATGCATTCACCAGGGTTTTCCGGTCATCCTCTGACGTTCTTGACATGCTCGTTCAGCCCCTGGCTCGCTTGGCTCATCTCGAGCTTGTCTAGGTGAGTCCTTCCCGATCCGCTGCTCGACCTATTCGCTGACCCGTTCTAGCGTGTTCTGCAGCTCCTCAGAACAGTTTCTAGGCTCGTCGCCACGTAGCCTTGTCAGGCGGTTCTGGAGGCTCTAATGACGCTGGTGATACCATCGGTGAGCCACCGCTGTCTCGAGA